>CASHTH010003981.1:0-32670 GCA_030341885.1 Geodia barretti | reverse complement strand
GGCGTTGGGACGCGCGACGATGATCAACGCGGCGCGCTGGCAGCCGCGTGGTCAACCACCTGGCTGCAACAGACTCAATAGCGTCTCCTCACCGGCGGCACGCAGCCGCTCAGTCGAAGAAACGTTCCAACCGATCCCGGATGCAATCTCGCGCAGGAACGCGTCAAGCTTGGCAGAGCCGAGATGTCCAACTCTACCTGCAGGCGCCTGCGTGAGGCTGGTCAGTTCCATGAACCGAGGTCATCAGAATCGTAGCCGCAACGCCGGCCAGTCATGCCGTTGCCGAGTGCCGCGCTCCACGTCCCGCCCAGCAGATCTGCGAAGATATCCTGATTCTCCAGCCCCACGCCGATCGAGAGTGCTACGCCTACCACCAATGCCTTTGGTGATCGAGCCGTCTCCGATGACCGTCCAATACCCTCCACGAAGAGTAGCCCCATTATCATCAACAAGTAGGTCCCCATTACGGGGCCGGGAACCGCGAGCAGAATCGCCGTCAACTGGGCAGGAACGCCCAACCCGACCAGGATAGCGCCGATGGCATACCCAACGCTGCGGTAGCGACCCCGGTAACGTTGATGAGCGTCACACTCGACGGCGAGTAGACGGTAGTGGGCGGCGTCCCTGCAATGGCCGGACAGCAGCATACCCACGCGTTGGTGTTGAGTACCCCCCGGACAGTACGGAAGTCGATCGCCCGCGGCCTCCGTCGCGAGATTGCTGAATGACGGACGCATCGCCGCTCGTCTTCACGGCGACCACGAGGGTCACGATCATGAACGGCGGCAGGAGCGCCCAGAACCCCGCACCTAGTGTCAGGTCGAATCCGGCCATGCCGCGACATCCGGCAGATCGAACCAGGGCGCCTCGATCACTTGCTGAGAATCGTAAAGTCCAAGAGTCCGGCGGACCGCGCACCCCGCCGCCGATTCCGATCAGAGAGCCCCATAGCCGCCAACCCCTGAAGCCCGCAGCGCCAGTGTCGCGGCGACGGCAAGGGTTACCACGCGACGGACGGAAACCGCGCCCGGCGGCGCGCCATCGGGCACCTCCTTAAGCCTTTCGACGCGAACCGTCATGCCGTGACCGCAATCAGCATCAGAGCCCGTGCCGGAGACGACCGGAGTGACGACCCGCCGCAGCCACGGGAGCCAAGCGGCCAGTGCGACCTGAATGAGTGATGAAACGACGATTATAGTCGCCAGCATGGGCAGCCCGCCCTCGGTCAGCGCCACGACGGAAACCGCGATGAGTGGGGTCCGGCCCCGGTCATGAGCACGTGCCCGGCCAAGGCGCCCGACTCGACCCGCCTGCAGAGCCGTAACGGCTCCGCTGATTATCAAGCGCCGCGAAGACGGCCACGACAGATAAGGCTCGCCTTGGTCGGCGGCACGGACGATGATGTCACCATCAGCACCACGGTCGCCAGGGAGATCATGACGCCCTGAGTCCACGCCGATCAACACAAGAGGCGGACCCCCTCGTCCGGCTCGTAACGGATGTTCTCGTTTACGTATCTCATAGCGCGCGTCAGTCATGGTTGTGCCGCGACATGTGTGCCATAACCGGATCGTCTCCGCCTCGGGCAGGCGGCGATCGATCTCGTCCAGCCGATAGCCGAAGCCGGGGCCGGACACGGTGGACAGGTCAGCCCCCCTCTGCCCGGCGGTACAGCCCCGGGTGCACCCACGCTTCGGGGGACGGAGGCGTAGGGAGAGAAATGCACATGCGTTCCTCCAACGCCCATGATGTTCGAGCAGAACGTTCCAGCATGCCACGTGGGAACATCTGATACCAACATATTGGTAAATTCACATGGACAACAAACAACACAAACCACCAAAAAAAAACACACAAAAACATCAGCGTCATGAGGGAGAGGCGCACACAGAAAAGGCTCTGAGAAGCGAGAGGTCTGCGTCTTGAAGGTATTCCAGCGCCACCAACCCACACGGCACCAGCCGAGCTCCCGGCCCAGCCGCACCATCTCCCAGTCGTGGGCGCTCTCGTCCATGAACAGCGGCTTGCGCGCCGCCACGCTGCGCACGTCCAGCCGGTCGCGTTCCAGGTCGTACGGGAAGGGCTGCTCCACGTACAGCAGCATGCCGTAGATCCGCGGCTGCTCGCGCAGCAGCCGGTCGAGGATGCCGGTCACGTAGGCGGGATCGGTGACCGTGCAGTTGAAGTCGGCCGACAGCCACGCCACCCCCTCGTCGTTGGCCAGCGAGCCCACCTGCAGGAGCCGGCCGTAGTCCCACGCCTCGTCCGTGCCGCGCAGCTTGACCTTCAGGCAGGTGAGCCCGTCGCGCCGCACCCAGTCGCGCAGCAGGACCGGGTAGCCGTCGTCCGGCTCGCTCCCGTCCAGCTCGGCCGGCTCGACCGGATCCAGCCCCGACCAGGTGCCACGCCGGCAGATCGTCATGGCGAGGCCGCAGGAAGTCCTCGGGGTACCTGTCCACGAACGACCGCCGCTGCCGGCCGCCGGCGCGAGGTAGCGGCTCAGGTCGTGATTCAGGTAGCGCCGGTTGTAGGTCGCGTACGCCGGCACTCCGTGCAGCACGCCGAACGCGTCGTGCAGTGCCAGGTCGAACGCCGACGCGCACACACCAGCGCGGCGAGCCGCGCCATGCGCGCCGCCGGCTGCCGGCCACGGTTGATCCGCTCGACCAGGGCCGGCAGCCGTTCCTGCAGGAACGCGTGCCCCACCTCCAGCGGGTGCCCGGAGAACGCGCATCGCTCCAGTCGGCCGCGATCAGCAGGCACAGGTCGCGCATCAGGTCGTGCCGCTCCTGGTAGGGCAACTCGCCCGGCCACGCCCACTGCACGCTCAGCGGCGTCTCGCCCCACCCCATCGCCTGGCGACCGACGGCGTCCTGCACCTGCAGCGACACGCGCACGCAGTCACGGAAGTCAACGCTTCGGCGCCGAACTTCAGCGGCACCCGCGTCGTCACCGGCAGCAGGTACACTCCTGCGTCGACCGCCTCGATATCCGTATCCACTGAGTGTCGAGGTTACGAGCCTGCCGGTATCGCGATCAAGCACTGCGCCGTACCTCATGACCCGTCGCGACTATACTGCGGCGCGGAGGAACAAGACATGGAGCGCGTACCACTCGGACGAAGCGGCCTGCTGGTCTCGCCGATCTCTTTCGGCACCTGGCAGCTCAGCCCGCGCTTCTGGGGCGAACAGTCCAGGGAGCAAATCACTCAAGCGATACGGCAGGCCTTCGACGGCGGAATCAACCTGTTCGACACCGCCGACGCCTATGGCGAGGGCCATGCGGAGACGGTGCTGGGCGAGGCGATCGCAGGCCTGCCGCGCGACGAGCTGGTGATCACCACCAAGGTGCTGAACCGGTTCAAGCCTGACGGATCCCGGATTCCGGACCTGTCCGCCGAGAACATCGCTGCCCGCTGCGAGGTGTCCCTCAAGCGGTTGCAGCTCGACACGATCGATCTGTACCTGCTGCACGGCTTCGACCCGCTCACGCCCTGCGAGGAGACCGCCGGGCAACTCGACCGCCTGCGGGCGCAGGGGAAGATCCGCGCCTACGGCGTGAGCAACCACAGCGTCGAGCAGTTCCGCGCCAGCGCCGCTTCGGTGACTACTCCGTGGTGCAGCCGCCCTACAGCCTGATCGACCCGGCGGGCGAGGACGACCTGCTGCCCTACTGCCAGGACCGTAGGGCATCGGCGTGATGGTCTACTCGCCGCTGCACAAGGGTCTGCTCTCCGGCAAGTACCGGGGCACCGAGACCTTCACCGACTTCCGCGCCAACCATCCCGATTTTCAGGGCGAGCGGTTCGCCGAGATGTGCGCGAACGTGCGGAGCCTCGGCCCGATCGCGGAGCGGTACGAGCTTCGATCTACCAGCTCGTTCTGGCCGCGACCGTACAGCATCCGTCGATCCACACCGCGATCTGCGGCATCAAGACGCCGGAACAGATCGAGGAGGCGCTCGGCGCTGCCGGCACGGTCCTGTCGCGTGAGGACCTGAACGCGGCGCGCGCCGCCGTGGGGCCGGGTTCGCGCGGAACGCTGACGCCGGCGGCGTCAGAAAGTAGCCCGGCGCCGGCCGAGGGAGGACGGTGCCCGCCACTCTGCAGAGCGGCCGGGTCGCTGAAGAGATGCCGCATGACCTGGACGTCGCGATCGTCGGCGGCGGCCATAACGGTCTGACCGCCGCGTGGTATCTGGCCCGCGCCGGTTTCCGGGTCGGGATTTTCGAGCGACGGTCCTTCGTTGGCGGGGCGGCAATCACGGAAGAGCTGTGGCCGGGGTACCGATTCTCGACCTGCGCCCACATGGTGCACGCGCTGGATCCCGGGATTCAGGCGGACCTGCGGCTCGCAGAGCGCGGCATGGTGGAGATTCCCCGCACCGGGTCGCTCGTGCCGATGCCGGACGGCGAGTACTGGGGCCCGGCCGATCACGAATCCCCGCGCAACCTTGCGCTGCAACTCACTCGCGGCACGAGATCGAGAGCAGGAGACGTCGCTACGCGACATGAAGCGGCGCTGTGCGAACTGTCGCGCGTTCTCGTATCGCATGCGGCCGCACCCGACCCTCGCGAGGTCCGCTCCGCGACGCGGCGCCGCGGCGATGCCCGCTTCTGAAGATGCCCTGCCCCGGACGGTGAGGAAAAGCAAGAAAGAGGGGACCGAGACGGAGAGAGGGAGGTAATGTTCCGAGAGGAGTAGGAGGAGGTGGGGAGGTGATTTTTGTTTGATTTTAAGGACACGAGGATATAGTCGATTTTTAGAGAGATTTTTTCTGATGATTAGATTCGATTGAGGAATCATGATTACCATTCCCGACGACGATGGTGATATTTTTTTTTGATTTTTTTACTCCCGACTCGCAGGCTGCGCGACCGCCATGCGGCAGAGTCGGCCGCCATCGGCCATGACCCGGGTGCGCTGGCTTTGGCCTACGGGTCGATCGACCTTGCCGGCACGTGGTACCGGGCGCACACCCCACAACGGATACATCGAGGGCGGGATCGGCACCATCACCACCCTCATGCGCCAGGCGGTCGAGGAGGCCGGGGTCGCCGTGCATCACGGAAGATCGAGGCGACGTGACGCTGCTCGACGAGACGGCGCCGCCAACCGGTGCGCTCGCGGACGGCACGGCGGTGACGGCGCGCTGCGTGGTATCCAATCTGGATCACAAAGCGGGACCTTCCTGCGGCTCGTGCACGCCGGAACACTGACGACGTACGCTGAGACAGCTTCCGGAGCCGCATCGCTCGCTGGTCAGCGCCCTGGTCACCGAGGTGAGCTGCTACAAGCTGCTGGCGGACCGTCGACGAGCTCACTCGCGACGGCACGCATGGACGGAGATCCGCGCTGCCGAGCCGCGGCGTGGTCGGGCTTGGCCGCAGCGAAGCGAGCGTCGATGCCGCCTACGCCGATTGCGCCCGCCGGCCGCCCCCCCGCCCAACCCGATCATCAACTCTCGGTGCCGTCCGCGCTCGATCCGACGCTGGCCAAGGCGGCCGGCACACGCCCTCGGTTGTGGATCTACCGCCCCCGCCAGGCTGCCAGGACCCACGACTGGGACACGGTGCGCGAACCGGGTGCCGAACGACTGGTGGATCCATCACCCGCTACGCGCGAACTTCGCAATCGATCCTCCACCTGAAGCTGAGGACGCCCGGCCGATCTGGAGCGCGACACGGGCTCACCGACGGGTGCACTGGCACATTCAGCACGGGGCGACCAGCTCCCCCCTCTTCTGGAACCGCCCGCTACCCAGCTCTCCAGCTATCTGTGGCGCCGTTCCCCGGTCCTATCTGTGCGGAGCCGGCCAGCACCCTGGAGGCGAGATCTCCGGGATCCCCGACACACACGCCGCTCAAGATCAATCCGCGACCTGGCGCTACCGTGACGCGGCTAGCGCGTCATGCACTTCCTCGGGACACAACTACACTACGCCGCTCACCCCGCATCCTCGTACGCTCGCCATCACGTCAGGCTGGAGGAACGCATCTTCGACTCCAGGTAACATCACCGTGACGGCTCCGATGCTCTTTGCCGATGGCAGACAGCGCGCTCAGCCCGCGGAAACCGAGCGGAGCACTGTCGACGTCGGAGCTCCGTCCGAGATACATGATGACGCTGATGTCGTCGTGCCGGGACGACGTCCAACCCGCGGATCAGGATACCGGCGTACGGCACCGCTTCGGGACCGCGCAGCCAGGCAGCGAGGCCGGTGCGCCCTGGTCCATCGCCTGACTCCCGGTCACCCACCGGCGCCAATTTGGGCGTCCTCGGGTCGCGGCTTTCCTCAGGAAACAGTCGACGATCTGGGTGCCACACTGGCGATCTGATCGATAAGATCCCATGTTGAATCGATCTCCACTCGGGAAACATTCGGCGGAATGCTCGTCGTACTCGTTGCCCGGTTCCGTGGAATGGACGAATTGTTCTGTGGCCGCTGCAATTTCAGCTCCTTACGCAGTTCCGACTTGAGCCGCCTGCATTTCCAGGTGGCCTGCCTTCCCCTGACGACGATCGCCCGTGAGGGACCGCGCGCAGAGACGCGATGTATCCTCGACGTCACCGTCCCCCCAGAGTGTGCGAGCCTGCTCTCTGGTCATGTGAGTCCCGAGTTTGCGACTGACGAAGCGCAGTTCGGCCAGCCGCCTCTGAGAATCCTCGAACGGGGTGGCCGCACACCATCCGGTTTCACGATCACAGAGCGTGCTCGGTGATGTCACCACTTTAAGGAAGCCTACCTTGCCTGCCGATGGTGCGCCCCAGAGCAGACGTCCTGCCGGTCACCTCCTCTGGCACTTGGTGTGGATGATGCGATGATGCGTTCGTTGCGCACCCACCCTTGACGATTGACGACGATGTGCTCGCTGTTGCCCGAGCGCTCGCGCAGAGACGCGGCAGCAGCCTGGAAACGCGTTGTCCGTCCTCGCGCGCCGGTGGTTTCAGGCGGGCCGGAAACCGACGACACCGACGACGTCCCGACCTTCGGGTCGCTCGATGCGGGCCCACATCACCAGCGAGGATGTCCGGAGGCGCTCACCGCGGTTGCAGGCTCACCCGCGTGGACCTGCCCCTGCGCGTGACGGTGGCGGTGACGATGTGGTCGATCTCGATCAGATGCGTTGAGTTGCAACGGCGCCCGGTCTGTGGATCGACGTAGCTGCAGCGCCCGCCGTCGCGTTGCCACACCTGTCGTCTGACACCCGCCGAAATCGCGCGGCCCGAAGCGCATGACTTCGCCGCCGGAGTGGCGGCGCCCGTCGGCTTCGCCCCGGTAGCGGCTCGGCGGGCCGTCTCCTCCTGGGTGCTCGGCGGCGGCGCGGAGGTCGGTATCGGCCGAACCGCCCGCGCCGGTGTCGGCGCGGGGATCGCTGCGTGAGCGGCGCCGGCGTCGGTCGTCGCCGCCGGGCCGCGACGCGCGTGCTTCGCCGCCGGAGCGCTGCGCCGTTGCGCCTGCTCCGGCGTCGGAGTTCGCGGGGCGTTTGCCTTCGCGTCCGCGGGCCGACTGCCGCCGCGCGCTCGGCGCGGTGGCCGGCTCGGGTCGTGGCGGTCGAGCCCCTCCTGCACCAGGCGGCCGACGAGCTGTCCCATCGTCATGCGCGGGTCCACGTGCGAGAGCAGCCCCCGGAGCTGCTCCAGCCCCTGCTGGCACTCCGCGTCGATGACCGCCTTCAGCTCGTAGCGGCCGTCGCCGAGCGGGCGCACCCGGTCGGCCGGCGGCGCCAGCTCCGGGTCCAGGTCGGCCAGCATCTGGCGGACCTGCCGGGCGCTCTTGCCGGCCGCCTCCTCGACCAGCTTCTGCCGCCCCACCGCATCCAGCACCAGCGGCGGCGGCTCCGGCTCGGCGGGGGGCAACGGTACGGCCGGCGCGGAGTCTGGCGCCGGATCGTTCTGTGCCGCCGACCCCGCCGCCGACCCCGCCGGTGCGATCGCCGCGGTGCCGGAGATCGACCCGCGGCGCCGCTGCCGGTCGAACGCCCACTGCAGCTCCGCGGCGGCGCTCAGCGTCAGCGAGCCGTCGCGCAACCCCTCCCGCGCGTCCGGTTGATCGGCGCACAGCCGCATGACGCCGATGCGCCGAGCGGCGGCCGCGTCGCTGTAGCCGAGCTCGCGCACCGCGTAGTCGAACAGGCTGGAGAAGCCTCGCTCCAGATACAGGCCGCGCGCCTCGATCTCGGCCAGGTGGTCGATGATGGCGCCTTGCAGGTGCCGTTCGTGGCGGACCAGGTTCCTGGTCTCCCGCAGCAGCTCGCGGTCGGAGAGGGCGCCGACGGTGGAGGTGATCGGGCGGGCCGGGTGGCGGTGGTGAGAGGTGCGGTCTTCATGCCGTAAATATACTACCGGTTTTGAGATACACGTCTTATCTCCGTCCAGGACCGGCAATGATCTGCGCGCAGCGCGCGCTGAACCGGGTGCTGTGCAGCCGAAGGGACACGTGAGCTTTTCGGAGGCCGGAAGGGGCTGGAACGTGCGGTGGCGGGCCACCTCGCACGCGCAAAACCCCGTCAAGTCCCCGCGGCACGATTTCTCGACTTTCTTGGCGCCGGTGCGCGTGCCGCAATGCCGCCGGCAGGGTTCAGGAATCAGGAACCGTGAACCTCGCCGCGGCGGAGGTCGTCATCGACTCCTCCGCGGCGTCCTGCTGCGGGACACCGTCCGCTGCCACTCCCGGTTCGCGTTCTCGGCGGCCTCAATCTCGACCCGCCGGTCTTCATGTGTCGTCCTTCCACACGAATTCCTGAAGACCCCCTTTTCGCCAGCACACGGTAGCGACAGCAGCAGGGCTGCTATCGCCAAGGCCTCACTCGCGCGATCGGTGACGCCGCTTGCGGGCCCGGCCGTGGCCGGGACCGGCGATCGAAATCCACAGGCCGATCATGAATCCGAAGTTGTACCAGCCGCCGCTGTTGTGGACTTCGTACAGGTGCACGCGCTCCGAGAAGAGCGAGATCACGAAAGTGACCGGTGCGATCACCCCGTGCCAGATGCCCAGCCAGAAGCCGGCTAGCAGGCCTTCGTCGTCCGCTGAGCCAACGAGCGTGTTGGGGCCGGCTGCGCAGCCGGCCAGCAGCAGCGCCGTGCCGAGCACGATCAGGACGATCACGGTGCGCTTCATGGGTCATCTCCCGTTGGCCGTTGCGGCTGACGTAGCGACAGCAGGTGGAATGCGACGATCACGAGGGAGTGGGTGATCCGGCCGTCGCGTATGAGAGCGGGGATGCTCGCGAGCGGGGCGGCTTCGACCTCGATCTCCTCGTCCCCGTCACCGCGCGGGGACTCGACCCACTCGAGCCCTTCGGCGAGGAACGTCGAGCACTCGTGGACATGAACGCCGGATTCGGATGGCCGGTGCCCAGCGGGTTCCACCGCGCGCCGCGGTAGCCGGTCTCTTCGAGCATCTCCCGCTGCGCGGCCTCGAACGGCGTCTCGCCCGGATCGATCACGCCCCCGGGAATCTCCAGCGTCGGCGCGGAGATCCCGAAGCGCCACTGGCGAACCAGGACCACCTGGCCGTCGTCGCGCAGCGGGATCACGTTCACCCAGTTGCCGGTCTATGGATGGCGACGACCTGCCGGCGGTCCTCACCGGCTGCGATCTCCTGGCGCTCCACGTTGAACAGCGGGTGCTCGAACGCCATCTCGCCTCCGACCCGCCGCCAGGCCCGCACGCGTCCACTCCCTGAATCGCTCACGATCACTTCCCGGTCATTCCCGCGCCAGCGCCACGTGCGCCCCGGCCGTGCTCGCCACCCGGCGCGACGCGCCGGCCCGCAGGCCCGCGCCGACCCCGCCGGCTACGGCGGGCCGAAGTGCTCGCCCCACGACTCGGCCAGCGCCCTGCCCTCGTGGTCGAGCATCCGCCGTTCGTCGGCGGTCAGCGGCCGTGCGCGGTGCGCCCAGCGCACGTTCTGCTCGATCTCCGCCTCGCTGAACATGCCGATCACGGCGATGGCCACGCCGGCCTGCTCCAGCGCCCAGCGCATCGCCGGCTCGTGGTCCACCGGCCCCCTGGCGGTGAGTGCCGCCGGTGTCGGCTTTTCGTACTTCATGTTCGTGGCGCCGCCGTACACCTTCATCGCCGCGATCCCCACGTCGTGCGCGTGCGCGACCGGCAGCACCTGCCGCTCGAAGCCGTAGGTGTGCTGGTCGCCGTAGTTGACCGGCACCATGATCACGTCAACGTCGTGCTCGGCAAGCGCCCGCGCCGACTGCGCGGGGTTGCTGTGGCTGGTGAAGCCGATGAAGCGCGCGAGCCCTGAGCGCTTCGCCTCCCGCAGCCCGGCGAGCGCGCCGTCGCTGCCCAGCACCAGCTCGGCGTCGCGCGGGCCCAGGTTGTGGATGTAGGCGATGTCGACGTGATCGGTGCCCATGTCGCGGAGCGAAGTCTTGAGCGAATCGAGCGCCTCCCGCGCGGTGTTCACCGGCGCCTTGGTGGCCACGATCACCTCGTCCCGCCGCTCTGCCAGCACCTCGCGAAGCTGCTGGTGCGCGCTGCCGTAGCCGGGAGCGGTGTCCAGGTAGGTGACCCCCAGGTCGATCGCCCGGTGCAGCAGCTCGATCGCCTCGCCGTCGGGGAGCCCCATGCCGCCCGCGGCGCTGCCGTAGCCCACGATCGGCACCTCCAGATCGGTCTTGCCCAGGCGGCGCGTCGGCAGCGGCACGGTAACCGGCGGCCCCCCCGCGTCGCGCCGCTCCCGCACGCGCGGCCGTTCCTGTACGAGCGTGCCCTGCTGTCCCATCGCTCCCTCCCTAGCGGAGAGCGGCGTCTGGATCGCGCCAGCAGAAAGCCTTGCGCATCATCGCCCGAAAAGAAGATCAGTATCACCTGCCGCGGCCGGTCGCTGCCGTCCAGGAATGAACGGATCGACTGGTAGGCAACCCGCGCCGCCGCGTCCTTGGGATAGCCGAAGACCCCGGTGGAGATCGCCGGAAAGGCGACGGTCTGCACCGGCTCCGCATCGCCCAGCGACGCCGCCAGCTCCAGGCTGGTCCGGTAGCACGAAGCGAGCAGCTCAGGCTCTCCGGAGCTGCCGCCGTGCCACACCGGCCCCACCGTGTGGATCACGTAGCGGGCCGGCAGCTTCACCCGGCGCCTTGGTTACGCGACGCACTGCCCGCAGCCCCGTCCGGCAGGTCGGCGGCGCGGATGCGTCGGCACTCGGCCACCAACTCCGGGCCGGCGGCGCGATGGATGGCGCCGTCCACCCCTCCCCCGCCGAGCAGCGACGAGTTGGCGGCGTTGACGATCGCGTCGACGCCGAGCGCCGTGATGTCGCCGGTGCGCACCTCCAGGCGGCCGTCGAGCAACCGCGTTGTATCGGCAGATCTCTTCGTTACGCCACGACCCCGCATTGACGGCGATCCTTGCAGATGAAATGGTCGTTCGCAACGGAGCCTGCCATGCCGCACCACCGACCGATCGACATGACGCGCTGGGCGCCCATCGAGGCGGGCGCCTACTAGCGGGCGAGCCGCTGCGCATCGGCGCCGGCACGCACCTGCTCGGTCACGGCGGTCTGGTCGAGGACCGGCGCGGCCTGGTGCGGCGCGTCACGCCACCGGAGCGCGCGGGCCAGGTGCTGGAGCCTGAGTTGCCGTGGGAGCACGTCAAGACCTTCGGGCCCACCGTGCTGGCAGACGAGCGGTCCGGCACGCTGCGCATGTGGTACGGCACCCTGCCGCCGCTGGGCGGACGGCCGGGGAAGCTCGTCATCCCGCCCTACCTGATGCTCTACGCCGAAAGTGAGGACGGCCTGCGGTGGCGCAAGCCCCTCCTGGACTTGGTCTCCGACGGCGAGCACCGGCGCACCAACATCCTCTACCGCGGGGCGCACGACAACTGCAGCGCGTTCTCGGTGGTGATCGACCGTGCCGACCCCGACCCGTCGCGGCGCTACAAGATGCTGCACAAGGGCGGCAAGGATTCGTCCGGCAGATCGGGAGAGGAGCTCGCCTTCTCCGCCGACGGCCTTCGCTGGCGGCCGTACGAGGGCAATCCGGTGATGCCGCAGCGGCACGACTGCAACCTCAACCTGCTGTACGACACCGCCAGAGGCATGTGGACCGCCTACCTGCGGCCCGTACGCCTTCGGTTCCGGCATCTGGCCGGGGCAGCCGGGCGGACGGAACGTCCATCACCGCCGCCGCGTGGCGATCGCGGAGAGCCGCGACCTGATCGCGTGGTCGAAGGTGCGGACCGTGCTGGGTCCAAACGAGGGAGACCGCAACGAGTTCGACAGCATCGCGATCTTCCCGCACGGCAGCGTCCTGGTGGGGCTGGTCGCCACCTTCGAGGAGAACGACCTGCACGAGCAGCGCATGCAGCTCGAGGTCGCCTTCTCCACCGACGGCCATCGCTGGGAGCGGGCGCCGGGTACCGAGCCGTTCCTTCAGCCCACCGGGCACGACGGCGACTTCGACCGCGACAGCGTGGGCGTGGCGACCGCCGGGCTCGATCCGGTCCCCGCGACGGCAGGCGATGCGGCCGCGCAGGACCGCCTGCTGTTCTACACCGGCTCCCGATGGACGCCGGGGCAGCTTGACGGCCGGACCGCGATCGGCGCGCTGCGCATCCGGCGCGACCGCTTCGTGGAGCAGCACGCCGCAGAGGAGGGCTGGCTGCTTACGCGCGAGCTGGTGCTGGACGGCGCCGAGCTGCAGGTGAACTGCCGCGCGGACGGGGGCCTGCGCGTCGAGCTTGCCGAGTACCCCGGTCAGGCGGTGCCCGGCTACGCGCTGGCCGACTGCGATCCGATCACCGGCGACCACGTCGCCCGCACCGTCACCTGGGGCGGCAGCCCGGACCTGGCGCGGCTGCGGGGCCGGCCGGTCTATATTCGCTTCCACCTGCGCGCGGCCGGCATCTGGGCTTTCCGCGTCGCGTAGCGCACGAGGAGGACGACATGCGATCACCAAACGAGATGAGGATCGGTCTGGGTCAGTTCAGCGAGCTCACCGACGAGAAGCTCGCCTTCATCAAGCAGCTCGGCGCCGACGATTTCCTGATGAACACGCCTGACCTGCCCGGCACCGCGCGCTGGGAGCTGGCCGACCTGGTGGCGCTCCGGGAACGCGCCGACGCCGCCGAGTTGCGGCTGATGTGCCTGGAGAACGTGCCGGTGACGTTCTACGACAAGGCCATGCTGGGCCTGCCCGGGCGCGACGAGCAGATCGAGCACATGCAGGCGACCATCCGCAACATGGGCCGCGCCGGCATCCCGATCCTGGGCTATCACTGGATGCCGAACCAGGTGTGGCGCTCACCCGAGCGCGAGCGGCTGCGGGGCGGCGCGCTGGCGACCCGCTTCGACATGGCCGAGCACGGCGATGCCCCCCTCACCCACGGACGCGTCTTCGACGAGGACGAGATGTGGGCCAACTACGAGTACTACCTGCGCGCGATCCTGCCGGTCGCCGAGGAGGCGGGCGTCACGCTGGCCTGCACCCGGACGATCCGCCGGTGCCGTCGCTGGGCGGCGTGGCGCGCATCTTCCGCAATTTCGCAGGCTTCAAGCGCGCCATCGACACGTTCGACAGCCCCAACCACGGACTGGACTTCTGCATGGGCTGCTGGTCGGAGATGGGGCCGAGCGGCGTGAGCGGAGCGAACCTCACTCCCGGAGTGCTGGACGCGGTGCGCCACTTCGGCGGCCGGGACCGGATCGTCTACGTGCACTTCCGCGACGTGCAGGGCGAGGTGCCGTGCTTCAACGAGTGCTTCATAGACGACGGCAACCAGGACACCTTCGCGGTGGTGCAGGCGTTGCACGAGGTGGGCTTCACCGGCTTCATGATCACCGACCACGTGCCGGCGATGGTGGACGACACCACCTGGGGCCACCGCGGCCGCGCCTACGCGATCGGCTACATCCGCGCCCTCATCGACGTGGCGCGCCGCGCCGCGTAGGCGGGCGGCCGAGCCGCGTCAGATGCGCGCCTGATACTCGTACAGCGTGCGGTAGCGGCCGTCCGCGGCGATGAGCTGGTCGTGGGTGCCGCGCTCGACGATGCGACCCTCCTCCACCACCAGGATCTGATCGGCGCGCCGGATCGTGCTCAGGCGGTGCGCGATCACCAGCGTGGTGCGCCCGACCATCAGCTCGGCCAGGCTCTGCTGGATGAGCGCCTCGCTCTCGGTATCCAGGTTGGAGGTCGCCTCGTCCAGGATCAGCACGCGCGGGTCGGCCAGCATGGCGCGCGCCAGCGCCACCCGCTGCCGCTGGCCGCCCGACAGCTTGACGCCGCGCTCGCCGATGAGCGTCTCCAACCCCTCGTCGAACCGGTCGGTGAACTCGTCGACGTGCGCGGCGCGCACCGCCCGCCGCAGCGCCTCCTCGCCCGCGTCCGGACGCGCGAACAGGACGTTGTCGCGGATCGTCCCCTCGAACAGGAACTCGTCCTGGAGCACCACCCCGAGCTGGCTCCGGTAGCTGTCCAGGGTGACCGTGGTCAGATCGTGGCCGTCGACGGTGACCACGCCGGAGTCGGGCACCAGGAAGGAGGCGGCCAGTCCCGCGATCGTGGTCTTGCCGGACCCGGAGGTGCCCACCAGCGCGGTCATGGTGCCGGCGGCCGCCCGCAGGCTCACGTCGTGCAGCACCGCCTGGTCCTCCCGGTAGCTGAAGGAGACGCCCTCGAAGGCGATGTCCCCCCGCACGCGCGCCAGCGCCACCGTGCGGTCCGGTCGTGTCCCTCCGGCGGATTGGCCAGCAGCTCCTCCGTGCGGTCCAGGCCCGCGAACGCCTCGGTGACCTCGGTGCCGATGCGGGTCATCTGCATGATCGGCGCGATCATGACACCCAGATACAGGCTGAACGCCACGAAGTCACCGACGGTCATGGCGTCGCGCAGGATCAGCGACGCCCCCACGCCCATGATCAGCACCGCGGAGAGCCCCATGATCAGCACGCCGCCGCTGGTGAGCAGGCTGGTGGCGGTCAGCGACTTGCGCACGTTGTCGAAGATCCGCTGCACGCCGCGGGCGAAGACCCCGTCCTCGTGCGTTTCGGCGTGGAAGCCCTTGATCACGCGGATGCCGCTCAGCGACTCGGTGAGCCGCCGGTGACCTCCGCGTTGATGGCGCCGCGCTCGCGAAAGATCGGACGGATCGCCTTGAACGCCCGGCCCGCCAGCGCGCCGAACAAGGCGATCGGCACCAGCGTGAACAGCGTCATCGGTACGCTGATGCGCAGCATCAGGATCATCACGACCACGGCGGTCAGCGCGCCGCCCACCAGATGCCCCAGCCCGGTACCGATCAGGTTGCGCACTCCCTCCACGTCGCGCATCACGCGCGACACCAGCGCCCCGGTCTGGTTGTCGTCGAAGAAGGCCACCGGCAGGCGTAGCAGGTGGCGCTGCACGCGGCCGCGCAGGGTCGCGATCAGGTGCTGGGCCTGCACGCTCAGCAAGCGCGTCTGCAGGAACGAGCTGGCCGACTGCATCAGCACGGCGCCGCCCACCGCGACCAGCAGCAGCGGCAGCAGCGACGTGTTCTGCCTGCCGATGACGTCGTCGATCAGCACCTTGGACGACCAGGGAATCACCAGGCCGGCCAGCTTGTTGATGCCGATCAGGAGCAGTCCGAGCAGCAGCAGCCAGCGCCGCGGCCAGATGATGGTGGCCAGCACGCGGCGGAGGCTGGCCCGCGAGACCGATGGGCGCGCCTTGTTCGGCCCGTCCAGCGCGCCGGGGTTGCGGGTCCGCGTGCCGGACGCGGGGGAATGTACGCTCATGGGGCTGGCTCCTGGGTCACCACGGACGAGTGTACCCTGCGGTATGATGTAACGGTGCGGCTGAGCGAAGACCAGATCCGGCGTTACGCAGAGACCGGCTACCTGCTGTTCGAGGGGCTGCTCGACACGGCGGAGGTCGAGGCGCTGCGCGCGGCGCTCCCGGAGGTCATGAGCCGGACCGGCCCGGAGGTGATCCGCGAACAGGACGGGGCCGGCGCGGTTGGTGTTCGGGACGCACCTCTACTCCGAACCGTTTCGCCGGCTGTCGCTGCTGCCGCGGATGCTGAACCGGTCAGGCAGTTGCTCACGGACGAGGTGTACCTGCACCAGAGCCGCCTCAACCCCAAGGAGGGCTTCGGCTCGGGCGCCCGCTGGGACTGGCACCAGGACTACAGCGCGTGGCAACGCGTGGACGGCATGGAGCGGCCGGACTGCATCATGGCGTCGGTGTTCATCGACGACTGTACGGTGGAACGGTCGCCGCTGCTGGTGATCCCGCGCTCGCACCGCCACGGGTTCATCGACTCGATCGAGCTGCACCGCGACGCCAAGGGCTACTCGCTGTACGAACTGGACCGCGACACGGTGGCGCGGCTGGCCGACGAGAACGGCATCGAGCCGCTGATCGGCGGCGCCGGCACCGTGGCGCTGGTCGACTGCAACCTCATCCACGGCTCGGCCAACAACATCTCGCCGTGGCGGCGGGCCATCCTGTACCTGATCTACAACGCATGCGGCAACGCCTGCACCAACGGCGACCGCCCCTGGTTTCAGAACCACCGCGACTTCACCCCGCTGCAGGCGATCGAGGACACCGCCCTCGCTGAGGGGTGACGGGGCGATGCGTGCACCTCAGCGCAGGCGCCCGCGAAAGCGGGTGATTTCCGCTCCACCGGATGTCGACCTGGAAGGCGTGGCCTCTCGGGTGGCGTATGTCGGCAGTACGGAACACAAGGACATCCCCAGCTTCGCAGGGCAGCCGCGCCTGCGGGCCGACGCTGTGGAACCGTCTTCGAGGCTCGGCTCGTGAACCGCGGGACCGGATCGTACAAGGGATACCCTCTCGGCGAGAACGAGTGGCCGGACGGAATCGATGGGCTCTATGGCAAAACTTGAGTTCGAGACCGACTGGATGGATGCCGAAGGCATCAACGGTCCTGAACTGTCCGCGACCTGGGCGTCACTGAAGATTCGCGCCGGCGACTCGATCGTCACCCGTGTGCTGGACACGCGTGCAAAGACCGTCCCGTGACTCCGTGTACGTCCCGCTCTATCCGTTCGCTGAGTGGGTGGCGACGAACTGGTGGTTCCTGACCCACGAGGTCGGCAATCCGGCGAAAGAGGGCGATCCCCACTTTCGCCGCAGGCATGCAATAAGAAGCGACCGGGACGGATATGCGTATCCCGATCTGCAGGTGTTCCCGTATGGGGGCTTGACGTGCCTTGCGTGGACAAGCGGTCCGTCTCCCTGGACCGGTATCGAGTTCCTCGACCGGGGGCGGACGTGGGTAGACAGCAGCGAGTTCCGCGATGCGTGTGCGGATCTCATCGATCGCGTGATCCGGCGGCTCCTGTCTCTCGGGTGTCGAGGGGACGTTGCTGCAAGAAGAGTGGGAAGCGATTCAGAAGCCGATAGAGACGAGATCGAATTCTGCGAAGCCGCTGCCGGGCTGGGTTGGGATCCGTACTGACATCGGCGACGACGAGCGCTCACTCGTGTTGAAGCTTGGCCACACGTTGAGCGGGGCGGTGCTTGAGGAAGAAGCGATCGCCGCGTTCAATGCACGGAGCCTGATGATGGAGTGTTCCGCCGTTACCGGCGCCATCGGCCGTGCCAAGGCAAACGCGCTGCGATGGGAACCTCTCGCCGTGATGGACCACGAACTCCCCGCGGGTGGTCATGTGGCGGCACCCAGTCCCTGGGAAGCGGGCTATGATCTCGCGCGGGACGCTGCGCCGGGCCCTGAATCTGGACGGCAAGCCGCTACGTCGATGGCGCGAATTGCGGAGGCCCTCGACACAGAGCCTGCATCGCTCGATCAAGTGACAGAGCCCGTGGACTTCGCAAGCGGCGCCAGCCCTGGTCGATGGCGTGATCACCCGGAACGATGACCTCTTTCCGGCTTCGCGTTTCGCGAGTTCTCCAGCGGCGAAAGCAGACGGTTTCGTTTCTGCCGCGCCCTCGGCGAAGTGTTCGCATCGCCGGGCACCGACACGTTGCTCACCAAAGCGCACTCCGAACGGCAAGCAGCGGACCGCCCTTCGCGGCGAGTTCCTGGCGCCATCGTCGAGCCTGAGGCAGAAGGTGTCTCGCCGGTCGTGATGGCGACGATGTTGACGAGTTGGCGGCAGCGTTCGGCGTTTCGTCGTGGGTGATCGCGCATCAGATCCGGAATCACCACATTGCCGAGGTCTGGGATCCGGGCCTCGCTGCCGGGTGGCTGCCCGGCACACCGTACGCCGACTCGCTTGACAACGGTCGGCGGACAGGCCGTATGTTCTGCCCGTGCCCAAGACCACCGCCAAGGCCCTCGTCATCGTCGAGTCGCCCGCCAAGGCCAACACCATCGCCCGCTTCCTGGGTGACGGCTTCGTGAGTCGAGTCGTCGATCGGCCACATCCGCGACCTGCCCCGCAGCGCCGCCGACGTCCCCGCCCGCTACAAGGAGCTGCCCTGGGCGCGCCTGGGCATCGACGTCGACAACGGCTTCAAGCCGCTGTACGTGGTGCCGCCCGACAAGCGCCGCCAGATCAAGAAGCTGAAGGACCTGCTGGCCACGGCCGAGGTGCTGTATCTGGCCACGGACGAGGACCGCGAGGGCGAGGCGATCGCCTGGCACCTGTACCAGGAGCTGAAGCCCCCGAAGGGGATGGACGTGAAGCGCATGGTGTTTCACGAGATCACCCGCCCCGCGATCGAAGCAGCCATCGCGGAGCCGCGCGACATCGATCGCCGCCTGGTGGACGCGCAGGAGGGCCAGGCGCATCCTGGACCGGCTGTACGGCTACGAGGTGTCGCCGGTGCTGTGGAAGAAAGTGCAGCCGCGCCTGTCGGCCGGCCGCGTGCAGAGCGTCGCGACCCGCATCGTCGTCGAGCGCGAGCGCGAGCGCATGGCATTCGTGGTGGCCCGCTACTGGAGCCTGACGGCGACGTTCGGCGTCCCGGGTCCGGCGGACGCCGACGCGCCGCGCGACTTCACCGCGGCGCTTGCCACCCTGGACGGCAAGCCGGTAGCCGGCGGTTCCAGCTTCAAGCAGAACGGTGAGCTCAAGCGCGCAGGCACCGTCCACCTTGACGAGCCCGCCGCCCGCGCCCTGGCCGGCGGGCTGCGGGACACCGAGTTCCGCGTGCGCGCCGTGGAGCGCAAGCCGTACCGGCGCCGCCCGGCCGCCCCGTTCATGACCTCCACCTTCCAGCAGGAGGCGGGCCGCAAGCTGCGATTGTCGGCCACGGCGGCGATGCGCGTGGCGCAGTCGCTGTACGAGAAGGGCTACATCACCTACATGCGCACGACAGCACCACGCTCTCGCAGGCCGCCCTGACCGCGGCGCGCGATACCATCGCGCAGCGATTCGGAGCCGACTACCTGCCGCCGTCCCCACGCCGCTACGCCAAGAAGGTCAAGAACGCCCAGGAGGCGCACGAGGCGATCCGGCGCCGGAGACCGTTTCCGCACCCCGGAGGAGGTGCGAGGCGCCCTGTCGAGCGGCGAAGCGGCGGCCTACGAGCTGGTCTGGAAGCGCACGATCGCCTCGCAGATGACCGACGCCATCGGCAGCACGGTGCAGGTGCGAGTGGGCGGTGAGGCCGCCGACGGGCGCAATGCCGAGTTCACCGCGGCCGGCACCACGATCAGCCACTACGGCTTCCGCCGCGTGTACTCCGAGGGCACCGACGCCGAGGGAGGCGCCGGGGCCCGGCCGAACGGAGACTCGGAGCGGCCGCTGCCGGCGGTGACCGAAGGCGATCGGCTCGGCCTGGAAGGGCTCGAGCCGTCAGGCCACGAGACCTCGCCGCCGGCCCGCTTCACGGAAGCTTCGCTGGTCAAGCGTCTGGAGGAGCTGGGCGTGGGCCGGCCCTCCACCTACGCCTCGATCATGAACACCATCCAGGACCGCGGCTACGTGTGGAAACGGGGCACGGCGCTGGTGCCCACCTTCACCGCGTTCTCGGTGGTGAGGCTGCTGGAGCAGCACTTCTCCGACCTGGTCGATTACACCTTCACCGCGCGCATGGAAGACGAGCTGGACAGCATCGCCACCGGCGACGGGGACGTGCAGCCGTGGCTGCGCCGCTTCTACTTCGGCGCCGAAGTGCCCGTGCGCGGGGACGACGGCTCCTCCAACGGCGAGGAGTCCGATCAAGAGAATGCGGGCCTCAAGGCGATGGTGTCCGACCGCCTGGGCCGGATCGACGCGCGCGAGGTCAACTCCGTCGCGATCGGGCACCGACGGCAGCGGCGCCGTCATCGTGGCGCGCGTGGGGCGCTTCGGCCCCTACGTGGAACGCGGCCCGCAGCGGGCCACCATCCCGGACGAGATCCCGCCCGACGAGCTGACCGTCGAGGCGGCCCTGGAACTGATCGACAAGCCCAACGACGACCGCGTGCTCGGCGAGGACCCGGACAGCGGCCTGCCGGTGATCGCCCGCGCGGGCCGTTTCGGGCCGTACGTGCAGGTCGGCACCGCCGAGGACACCGGCAAGAAGAAACCGAAGACCGCGTCGCTGCTGCAGTCGATGACCCTGGACGGCATCGATCTGGACGACGCCCTGAAGCTGCTGTCGCTGCCCCGCACGGTCGGCGCGGACCCGGCCGACGGCACGCCGATCACCGCCCAGAACGGCCGCTACGGGCCGTACATCCAGAAGGGATCCGACAGCCGCACGCTGGACTCGGAGGATCTCCTGTTCACGGTCACGCTGGAGGAATGCCTGACGATCCTGGCGCAACCGAAGGGGCGCCGCAGGCAGGCCGCCAAGCCGCCGCTGCGCGAGTTGGGCAACGACCCGGCGACCGGTCAGCCGATGGTGATCAAGGAGGGCCGCTGGGGCCCGTATGTCACCGACGGACAGACCAACGCCTCGCTTCGCACCGGCGACACGGTGGAGCAGATCACCCCCGAACGGGCCGCGGAGCTGCTGCAGCACCGTCGCGAGCGGGGACCGGCCACGCCCAAGGCGCGTGGCACCACCCGGCGCAAGAGCACGACCACCACCAAGCGTACCACCACCAAGCGTACGACCAGGCAGAAGGCCGCCTCCTGACACGTCCGGCCGCGGCCGGACGTACGCATCATTTGACGCATCATTTGACATTGGGCGCGGCCGGCACTAGGCTCCGGCCCGAATAGTCACGAAAGGCAGACCTTGCCCGGTGCCTTCGGGAAAACGAAAGCCGAACAGGGAAAGCGGTGAGAATCCGCTGCGGTGGCGCCACTGTGACCGGTAGCCGCCCGCTTGATGCCACTGTCCCTCACCACGGGGATGGGAAGGCGCGGGACAGGCGATGAGCCGGGAGCCAGGAGACCTGCCGGGCAAGGCTGAGTGGCCGCTCTCCGCTCAGGGAGCGCCTCAGGTCGAGCCTTTCCCCGATCCCAGGGGAACAGGTCCGTTTCGGCGGCGTACCCCGAACGCAGAGCGGCGAAGGAGCTCTGGTGGAGAACGAGGCGACTCACTCGATAAGCGGTCACGATCGCCGGTCGTCGCGCGGCTGGCGGGCGGCAGCGCGCTGCTGGCCGGCGTCGCCGCGGCGTTGATCGTGACGGCCGCCGCCGTCGGCCCGTATGCCATACCCCTCTCCCACACCGCCGGCATCCTGCTGGAGCAGCTCGGGGTCCGCATCCTGGAGGCCACCGACGCCGAGCGCGGCCATCGTCGAGACGATCAGTGTCGCGCATCACCCTGGCGCTGATCGTCGGAGCCGCACTCGGCGTGGCGGGCGCCGTGATGCAGGGGCTGTTCAGGAACCCGATGGCCGACCCCGGCATCATCGGCGTGTCCACCGGCGGCGCGCTGGGCGCGGTGGTGGCGATCGCCATCGGAGCGCAGGCTGCGACGCCGCTCGCGCTGCCCGCATGGCGTTCGCGGGCGCCGCCGGGCGCCTGGCGCTGGTGTTCGCGGTCGCCTCCGCCGGCGGCCGCTTCTCGATGGCGGCGCTGCTGCTGGCCGGCGTGGCGGTGAGCGCGTTCCTGGCCGCCATCATCTCCGCGATCGTGCTGTTCACCGAGGAAACTCGGCGCGCAGCGCGAGATGATCTTCTGGCTCGCCGGCGGACTCGACGCGTCGCGCTGGACGCACGTCCGGCTGGCGGCGCCGTTCGTGCTGGCCGGCACGGCGGTCGCGGTGCTGCTTTCGCGCGACCTGAACCTGCTCATGGTCGGCGAGGAGGAAGCGCGGGCGCTCGGCGTGCGCGTGGGGCTGACCCGCACCGTCCTGCTGCTGGCCGCGTCGCTGATCACCGGCACGGCGGTGGCGTTCTCCGGGACGATCGCGTTCGTGGGGCTGATCGTCCCGCACGCGCTCCGCCTGATCACCGGTGCGGACCACCGCGTGCTGGTGCCGCTGAGCGCGCTCGGCGGCGCGGTGTTCCTGCTTGCCGCGGACACGGTCGCCCGGCTCGTCATCGCGCCGGCCGAGGTGCGCGTCGGCATCATCACCGCCCTGGTCGGCGCGCCGTTCTTCCTGTTCCTGCTGGCCCGCCACAAGGCGCGCGCCGGATTGTTGTAGATCAAAGAACCCATGCAAGGAGGAGTCATGAATACCTGGGAGAAACTCGTACCGATCAGGCAGATCGGCCGGACCGCCGCCTGCGCCGGATTGCTGGCCGCGTTTGCGATCGACGCGACCGCACAGACGCCGGTCGACTACCCCGCGGTGCCCGGCATCGTCGACGTGTCGAACCGGGGATGGCCGCGCGAGGTCGAGACATCGGAAGGCGTGGTCCGCCTGCAAGAGCCTCCGCAGCGGATACTGGCCCTGTCGCTCGGCCACGACGAGATGCTGCTCGCCCTAGTTCCGCGCGACCGGTTCGCGGGGGTCGGACCGTTCGCGGCCAATCTGACCTATTCGAACGTCGCCGACCAGGTTGCCGGCATGGCCACGGTGCACAGCGGCGTGGAAAACGTGCTCGCGATGCAGCCCGACCTGGTGGTGGTCTCCAAGTACACCAAGGCGGACACGGTCGCCCTGATCAAGGAGGCCGGCGTACCGGTGATGCGCTCGGCACTGGAGAACTCGGCTGCCGGCAACATTCCCAACATCCTCCTGCTGGGCTATCTGCTCGGCGTCGAGGCGCGCGCCCTGGAGTTGGTCGCCGAAATCGAGCGGCGGCTGGCGGTGGTCACCGAACGCGTGCCAGAGCCCGGCGACCCGGCGCGGCCGGCGGTGCTGGCTATCGCCCGCTTCGCGGAGTCCACCAGCGCGGCCGGCGACGGTTCGACCGAAGGCGGCATCATCGAGGCGGCCGGCGGCGTCAACGCAGCCGCGCGCGACGGCATCGTCAGCCATCAGTCGGTGAGCGTGGAATCGATCGCCGCCATGAACCCGGACGTGATCCTGATCACGCAGCCGGCGGACTCGGGCGGTACGGAGCTGCGCGACGACCTGCTGGGCAATCGCGCGCTCGCCGGCGTGCCGGCAATCGCCGACATGCAGGTGTTCGTCGCCGACCCGCGCTACTACACCACGCTCTCCCACTGGAACGTGCGCGGTATCGAGGAGACCGCGCGGCTGCTGTACCCCGACCGGTTCCGTGACGTGACCTTCAGCGACTTCGAGCCGTACTTCGGACCGTGAGCGTCCACCCGCTGTCGGCACGGGAGGTGTCCGTGAGTCTGGGCGGGGCACCCGTGCTCCGCTCGGTATCGTTCGCGGCGCGCCCCGGCCAGGTGACGGGACTGGTGGGCCCGAACGGCGCCGGCAAGAGCACGCTTCTGCGGGGTGATGGCCGGCCTGCTGCGCCCCGACTCCGGTTCGGTATGGCTGGGACCGGCGGAGCTGCCGGAGCTATCGGCCCGGGCACGCGCGCGGCAGCTCGCATATCTTCCGCAGGACGAGGCAGCCCATCCGTTCACGGCGCTGGAAACGGTGCTGATGGGGCCGGTATCCGCACTTGAGCCGGTTCGCGCTGGAAGGCGCCGGCGACCAGCGGATCGCACGCGCGGCGATGGCGAGGACCGAGACCGAGGGGTTCGAGGGCCGGCAGCTCGACCGGATCTCCGGCGGTGAGCGGCAGCGGGTGCTGTTGGCCCGAGCGCTGGCTCAGCAGGCGCGGGTCCTGCTGCTCGATGAGCCGGTAGCCGGCCTCGACCTCCGGCACCAACTCGCGGCCATGGAGACGTTGCGGACGGAAGTTGCCGGCGCCGGCGTCGCGGCGGTAGTGGCGCTGCACGACGTGTGGCTGGCGAGCAGATACTGCGACCGGCTGGCGCTGCTGTCGAGCGGCGAGCTCGTGGCCGAGGGGACGCCGGCCGAGGTGTTCACGCCGGACCGCTTCCGGCAGGTGTTCGGAGTGGAGGCGACGGTCGAGCACGATACCGGCACGGGAGTGCCGCACGTCCATCTGGTCGGCCCGGCGCCGCCCTCATCCGCCTCATGACGCTGGCCGCGACCCTTGAGCGCATCGGGCCGGCGGACGCCGATGCGATGCGGCGCGCCGAGGCCCGGCACCTGACCCTGACCAAGCCGCCGGGCAGCCTGGGCCGGATCGAGGCGGTGTCGGTCCGGCTCGCGGGCATCTTCGGCACCGAAACGGCCCGTCATCCGGGGCTCGGCGGTGATCGTCGCGGCCGGCGATCACGGCGTGGTCGCGCAGGGGGTGACCGGTTATCCGCAGGCGGTCACCGCGCAGATGGTGCGGAACTTCCTGGCCGGCGGCGCCGCGGTCAGCGTCATGTCGCGCATGCTCGGCGTGCGGCAGATCGTCGCCGACGCCGGCATCGCCGCGGACAGTCTGCCGGACCATCCGGACCTGCGCTCCGTGCGTGCCGGGCGCGGCACCGGCGACATCAGCCGCGGCCCGGCGATGTCGCCGGAGCAGCGGAGCGCTGAGGCGCGGCGTGAGCCTCGCCGCCGAGGCGGCGACGCGGGCGCGGACCTGATCGCCACCGGCGACATGGGCATCGGCAACACCACCGCGGCCAGCGCCATCACCGCCGTGATGACGGGAGCCTCGCCCGAGCACTCCACCGGTCCGGGCACCGGCCGCACGCCGGAGGAGCTGCGCCGCAAGGTGGCGGTGGTGCGCCGGGCGCTGGAGCACAACGCGCCCGACCCGGCGATCCGCTCGGCGTGCTGGCGAAGGTGGGCGGATTCGAGATCGGCGTGCTGGCCGGCGTGGTGCTGGGGGCGGCCTGCCGGCGCCGCGCCGTGGTGCTGGACGGCTTCATCTCCGGGGCGGCCGCCCTGCTCGCCCACGGCCTGTGCCCGCCGGCCGCGACTACCTGATCGCCGCCCACCGCTCCGCCGAGCCGGGCCACCGCGCGGTGCTGGCGCATCCGGGCTCGACCGCTGCTCGACCTGGAGATGCGGCTCGGCGAGGGAACCGGCGCCCTGCTCGCCCTGCCCATCGTCACCGCCGCGGCCGCGTGCCTGACGGAGATGGCCACCTTCGCGGAGGCCGGCGTCTCGGATTCACGATGAAACCGCCTCGCCTCCTGGCCTCGTGCCGAGCCGCGATCGGCTTCCTGACCATCCTGCCGGTCTCACCGCGGACGCGGCCTCCCCGCCGGATGCAGCCGGCGCACTCGCGCGCGCCCCTGCCTGGTTTCCGGCGGTCGGCCTGCTGCTGGGAGGCATGCTCGCCTCCTCGACCTGGCGCTGCGGTGCTGCACCTGCCGGTGCTCCTGAACAGCGCCCTGCTGGTGGCCGCGCTCGCCGCCCTGACCCGGCGCGCCCTCCACCTGGACGGCTTCATGGACACCTGCGACGCCCTTCTCGGCGGCTTCGACCGCGAGCGCCGCCTGGAGATCCTGCGCGATCCCCACGTGGGCGCGTTCGCGGTGGTCGGCGTGGTCTGCCTGCTGCTGGTCAAACTGGCGGCGCTCACCGACCGCGCTGCCGGAGGGGAGCCGGACGGGCATCCTGATCCTGTTCCCGTGCCTGTCCCGCGCGGCGATGCTGCTGGTGATGCAGTCGTTCCCGTACGCGCGGCGCGAGGGGCTCGGCACGCCGTTCGTGAGCCGCAGCAGCCGGTTCGGGCCGTGGGCCGGCCTGCTGATCGCGGCGGCGGCCGCCGTCGCCCTGACCGGACTGCCGGGGCTGGCGCTGGCGGCGCTGGCCGCTGCGGTCGCGTGGGCCGGCGGTGCGTGGGCGACCCGGCAGCTCGGCGGGGTGACCGGCGACATCTACGGCGCGGTGAACGAGACGGCCGAGGTCGCCGTCCTGGGGCTCGCCGTGCTCGTGCTCGGGTAGCCCGGCATGGCACTGTCGCCGTGGCCCGGCGAATGGGGCCTGGATGCCGGCGCCCTGCTGCTGGCGGTAGCGCTGGATCTGGCGTTCCGGGAGCCGCCGGCGGCGCTCGCGGTAACCGCCGTTCGCGGACTCCTCTGGGGATAGCCTGGGGACAATCTGGTACTACGCGGTGGAACCCTCCCGGCCCGAGCACGGCGGCCTCAATGCGGCGATCCGTATGCGGCTGCTGCGAGAGCACCGCGTGTGCGTGCGAGACTGCACCTCGTTCGGGCTGCCGGAGCACGTGCGGATCGGCGTCCGGCGCATGGAGGACTGCCGGCGGCTGGCCGGCGCGTGCAGGAGGTTCTGGAGAAGACCGATGGGTAGATGGTTTCTGGTGAGACACGGGGAAACGGACTGGAATGTCGAGGGCCGCGCGCAAGGCCAGATGCACGTGCCGCTCAACGACAGGGGACTGGCGCAGGCGAAGGCGATCGCCGCGCGCCTGCGGCCGATGCGCTTCACGGCCGTGTACGCGAGCGACCTGCGGCGCGTCACCCAGACGCGGAGCCGATCATGCGCGGCAGGGATATGCCGCTCGTCACCCTGCCCGCGCTGCGGGAGAGGGGCTTCGGCGAATGGGAGGGCCTGACCTTCACCGAGATGGAGGCTCGCTTCCCGGAGCGCTACGCAGCGCTGTTCTCCGGGGACGACACCAGCGCGGCGCCGGGAGGCGAGAGCGAACGGCAACTGTACGAGCGCGTGGCCGCCGGCGTGGACCGCCTGCTGGAGGCGCACAGCGGCGACGACGGCAACCTGCTGATGGTCGCGCACGGCGGCTCGCTGTGCGCGGCGATCGTGCGCCTGCTGGCGCTGCCGTCCGGCAGCATGGAGCGCTTCTCATCGGGCAACTGCGGACTGTCCATCGTCACCGTGTACGAAGGCGGCTTCGCGGCGCTCGACCTGCTGAACGACAGGAACCACCTGGAGTCCGAGCCGTGAGCGGCGAACTCGTCCTGCTGCTCGGCGGCGCGCGCTCCGGCAAGAGCGCCGCGGCGGAACGGCTCGCGCAGGCCGGCCGGCGGGTCCTGTTCATCGCCACGGCGGAGGCGCTGGACGAGGACATGCGCCGTCGCATCGCCGCCCACCGCGAACGGCGGCCGAGCGGGTGGGACACCCTGGAGGAGCCGCTCGACCCGGCCGGCAGGGCCGGACCGATCGTGAGCCGCTACGACACGGTGGTGCTGGACTGCCTGACACCCTGTGGCGTCAGCAACCTGCTCCTGCGCCACGAGGACGACCCCGCGCGCCGAGGAGCTCATCCTCGATGCGGCCGGCGGGCTGCTGGACCTGATCGAGCGCTCCGCGGCGACCTGGATCCTGATCAGCAACGAGGTGGGCCTGGGCGTGGTGCCCGTCGCCGCTCGGGCGGCGTACCGCGACGCGCTCGGCCGCGTGAACCAGCTCGCCGCCGCGCGCCGGCCGCGTCTACCTCATGGTCGCCGGGCTCGCCCTGGAGCTGAAGGCCCTGAACACGGCATGCCGCTCACGCAGTTGGGCCGGTAGCCACGTCGGGCCGCGCGCGCGGCCCCGAACAGCGCGTCCAGGTCGACCGCCGCAGACAGCGTGTCCGCCACCGCGTGGAGGGCCTCATCCACCGCCGCCTCGTACTGCACGGACGACGCGGTGCCCGACCCGATGCGCTCCAGCCACGCGCGCCGATAGCGTCGTTCGCGAACAACCCGTGCAGATAGGTGCCCTCCAACAGTCCGTCCGCACTGCCCGCGCCATCCGCGCCGGTCTCCAGGCGAAACATCGGCCGCGCCAGATCGGCGCCGTGCGAGCGGCCCGTGTGGATCTCGTAGCGGTAACAACACACTTGGCTAACCACTCCACCCGTTGGGTTCTTGACGAACCATTCCGCCGACCCTCAGCGGTCGCCGAGCGCCGTCGCGCTTTAGGGCGGTTCTGCCACTCCCGCCTGCGAGTTTCGTACTGAAGTCCATCCCTTGGAGTCAAAAGTGACGCACCGCTCAATGGACGCGAAAGGGTTTCCCGGCCGTGAGCTGTATCGTGAAAACAAAACGGTGGATGTACCGCCAGCAACCCTTGCGTGGCCTAACCCGGCCGCCCTTCAGGTTTTGCATCTGCGCCGTCATCATGGTATCTTGTATCTTGTATCTCGTGACGCACGTAGGACTTGATGGCGGCACCGGAAAGCCAAGCACCGCAACAGAGCGACGCCGACCGCTTCGTAGCGGCGATACGGACCATCATGTCGCTGTCGCCCCAGACGGCGGCCGCGATTCGAACCCGACAGATCAACCCGCCGGACGCAACCGCACGGATCAAGAACTCGCGGGGGCCTCGCAGGTCGTCCGAGGAAGACGTCGGTCTATCTGCTCCCGTTCGCCAAGGGGGGAAGAGCGGCGGGTGGGTGAGACACAGCCAGAATCTGGCCTTACCAAGTCTTGCATAAGGTGTGTCAACGCTGTGTAATGTGTGTAAGGCCAAGCCGGACAATCAACAACACCACGCCAGCGGCCTGGGAGGATCACCATGAGCAATCACTCGGAAGACGAGGGCGCGGCAACGCGGAGATCCAAGAACCCCATCACCGGCGAAGTCGAAGACGCAGTCGTGGTGGATATTGCCCACCTTGAGAACAGTCCGATAATCGTCAATCTGTGCGACGGGGCAAAGATCCGTATCACGTTCGATATTTTCGAGGCCGCTCGGTTTCCGACAGGTCAGGATATCCTAGGGTATCCGCCGTACCATCTACGTTGGGGAACCTCTATAGTGGTAGTGGATGGCCGAGTGAAACCGAATCGCGCACCGAGTGAACCACTATGACACAAGCGAGTACGCTAAACACAAGTGCTGCCACTAGTATCTATGCACTCGGTGCAATCGGTTCGTATTGCGACCGAAATGCGAGATACGCGACCGCTGTCACCTCGCAAGCCATAACATGGCTCGAGTGGGCAGAGGATATATTGTATCCTGGGCAGAAAGAGGAACCGACTTGCATCATAGAGCTGGACGACGAGCGCTATACCCTGCTTGAGCCGATACCGGTCGAGGTTGGGGGTGATCGCGGACCCGAAGGTGGCTGTGTGGCGTTTTTTTTTTTTTTGTGTGGGTGTTGGGGTTGGGTGTGGTGGGGGGGTTGGGGATGGGAGTGGGGGTGGGGGGGGGGTGTGGGGTGGGGTGGGTGTGGGGTGGGGGGGGGGTGGGGGTTGGTTGGGTTTGGGGGGGGGGGGTTGGGGGGTTGGGTTGCGGGTGTGGTTGTGTGCTTTGTTGGTGGGGCTTCTTGGGGGGTGTGGTGTGTGGTGTTTGTCGATGGTGGTTTGGTTGTGGGTGGTTGGGTGGTGTGTGTGTGTTTTGTGTGGGGGGTTGTTGTTGGTTTTTTGTGTTTGTTTGTTTTTTTTGGGTTTTTTTTGTTTTTGGAGTGGGTTTCTTGGTTTTTTTTTTTTTTTTTCTTTTTTTTTTTTTTTTTTGTTTTTTGTTTTTTCTTTTTTGATTGTTTTTTTGTGTTTTTTTTTTTTTGTTTTTTTTTTTTTTTGTTTCTTGTAAGAAACTCGTCTATAGGTATGCCAGGAGAATCAAGAGAAGAGGCCGTTAGTGAACTGAAAGGTGCTATTCTCGATATATATGAGGTATATAGTGAGGAACCGACAACGCTCGGCCCGTGAGTCCGGAGCAGAGAAGCGCAAGAATGGTCTGTGCTCAGGCGGTACATTAGTCATCACTGATGAGTTTCACGAAGAAAGACGCAGACGTGATCATCACCAAGCTCAGGCCAAAGCACTGCCGAAGCCGTAATCATAAGCTCTATGTGGTGACTCATGAAGGAAAGAAGGAAGGCAGGATCTCTGTTAGACACAGTTCGCATGGGGTTGGGCATGACTACCTGCCGCAGGGTCTGTGTATCACGCGCCATCAGGTGAAACAGATCATCGCGTGCCATATGGATCGGGATGGGTACCTTGCAGTCTTGGAGAAGAACGGAAACCTTCGGACATAGGCGACATGCTCACCGACGAGAGACGGAACGAGCTTGAAGTGCTCTGATGGACCCGCACCCGATGGGCCGGGCCGGATGCAGTCTGGTCAGCGCCGGCTGTCTTATCTGGCTGTTGCGTCCGGTGGTGCTCTTGGTGCTTGGTTCTTAAACACTTGCCGCAACTTGGGGGTGGTGCCGTGCATCTGTATGTAACTACGGAAGAGTCGGGCGAACACTTCGTACTCGGAGATAATGGCGACCTGGTTGCCCACGCCATGCCCCGACGACCACGGTGCGGTCTATTGACGGAGGGAGGCGGGGGTGCTATGGGGAGGGCGATATGTGATGGGAGAGAGGCGGACGGCGTTCCGGGGATGGACGGGGAGGGATGATGGGTGGTGAGGGAGGGTTGGGGTATCGAGGGAGTGGGGGATGAGGGGTGGGGGCGACGGGGGGAGGGAGTAGGAGATTGGATAGGCGGAGGGGTAGGCGCGGGTGGGAGGGGGGGGTTTAGTAGTAGGGCATGACGGGGGGATCGGGGGTTAGGGGGGGGGGGGGGTAGGTAGTATAGGTTTTATTGGACCGGTAGAGGGGTAGTATGGCAGTAGTTAAGGCGGGGTGTTAGGGGTAAGTATATGGGTAGTAGGGGGTTTATAGTATAGTAGGTATAGAGTTTAGTTGGTTATTATATAGGGGGTAGGGGGGGGTTAGTATGGAGTATATTGGATGCCGGTCCTGGAACTCAACCGGGCGGAGGCCCTCTCGTAGCGACAATCTCCGCTCGCGACGAACGATGGGTGGTGGAGCCTGCGGTGGGTACCGAGATGGTCTGCGCCGAGGACGATGACATGATCTACAACGAGATCCAGGATGCGATCCACGCCAGCGTTTTGGCGGTACTGAAGGCACGCGAATCAGCACCATAGCATCTTCAGAACGAAAGCCGTGCGGAAAGACGGCTTGACGACGGCGCCCGCGACACGGGCCGCCCGCTACTTCCGGTCCAGGCGTCTGGGCCGGCGGCGGAAAGCTCGACCGGGTAGCCGGGTCGAACGACGCATTGGCCAGAGTCTGGTCATCGTGATGTTCTCAGATTGAGCGCCAGCATCTCGTTCAACGCGTCATCGTCGGAGATGTCGTCGGGCCAACCGTAAGCTGCCGCGACTGCGGCATCGAGGGCAGCATGCGCATCGACGAGCCATTGGGGGCGGGTATTGTAGAGGTTGGTAAGGGTACGTCTCTTGAGCTGTGCCAACGCGGCGTCGTCCCTGGGGACAGGGCGTTGGGGATACTCGGGCACCGGCTCTTCAGTCCACTCAACCCACTCGGGCGGGTTGAGCCAAGCGGGTACCGTTTTCGGTAGCTCGACCAGCCGCCGCGCTGCTCCCGAGGTGGAGCTTGCGCGCGGGTCGGTAGCATAGTTGGCGGCGGGTACGTCGGGCGACAGCCCTTCGGGGAAGGGGAAGCTCTCGAACGTGGTGGTTGGCGTGTATCTCGGGTCGTTGCCCTTGCCAAGCCACGTGCCCAGCCTGAGCGACCACGCCTCGTGATAGCGACTGTGCAGGATGCCGAAGGTCGTGTCGTCGGCTCGCGCGATGACGATCAGTTGATGGTCGGGACAAATGCGTGCGTCAAGCCAGACGAATAGCCGGTGCTTCGATACCGTCGGTGTGGCGATGTATCGTGGCAGACCCGCGAGCGCTTCCCACATGTTAGGGCGGGGCCTGAGGTGTCTCCACCAGTTGGCGCGATACTCTTCGCGCCGAGTTCGTTGCCGCATCGGGTGAACATGCTCCTGGACATGCCGAAACGGCTCCTCGTACAACGCCGCTTCCGATTCGTTCAGTTCCAAGCCGAAGTCGACGATCCACTTGCCGCTGGGACGACGAGTCACATCCATGCCGTTCATCCACGCTTGAGCACGTCGGCGTTGGGCCGCCCGTTCGGGTTCGCGGGAGCCGAAGCCACCGCCGTGTCACGTCGCCCGGTATTTCGAACGGCCCGCCCTTTGTATCGCCCATGAAAGCGGCGCCGATGTTGCTCGACAGACGCTGCACCTTGGTCAGGTCGATTCCTGTGCTTCCCCGCTGCGCGGTAAGATCGGCATGATCTGGTCCACCGGGCGGCCGTCGAGTCGTGATTCCAGCGCCGGTCCGCCGTCTTCTCCAGAGAAGCAGATCAGCGAGACCCGGACGGCGGCGCCCTCGATTACCCAGGGCTCGTCGGACCAAGCATCGTAGATCGGACGCCCGTCGATGGCGGCACGAAGCGCTCGTCGATTCGCGCCGCCTCGAATCGAGTTCGTCGCCACCAGCCCCGCCCGCTGCGCCTTGCCGGCGCCGATGTGCTCGCCCGCTTTCACAAACCAATAGGTGACCAGATCCGCTTCAGCCGGCACACGACCCTTGTATGCCGCAAACATCCTGGCGACGTAGTCCTCGCCAAGGGTCTGGTTCAGGAGCTTGCCGCCGAGAAACGGTGGGTTGCCGATCACGACGTCGGCCTCTGGCCACTCGGGTTCACCGCCCTCTGGC
>CASHTH010003980.1:0-12952 GCA_030341885.1 Geodia barretti | reverse complement strand
CTTCACGCATAACTACATTCATCGGGAAAAAACGACATCAACGTACGAGAATAGCGGCGACGACTGACACACCCTATTACGGATGCTCGTGAAAAATTGACCGCGCGTGAATGCGGGGCTTAAATGGGACGCGCGCGAAAGTAACACACAGTGTATTCCTGTTCATGGCCAGCAGAACACAAAGACTTAGGGATGAGGATAAAAAGACACACTATCTGCAAAGCATCATTAGTTTCTCTGTTGACTCAGAACATAGGCCTCATTCTGTGAGAGAGGGGATGATTGTTGCCATCCTCCTATCTTCATCTTCCCCTCCCTCTCTCCCTCTTCTCTTCCTCACACATCTCCTGACTGCCTGGGACAGCAATACCACACCCACTGGTAGGAATACTAGTAGAGTGATTGTGAACGTAATGGCCACAGCACCTCCAGTTGATATAGTTCCACTACTGGCTTGTTCAGCTGTGCATTAGTGGATGGTTTGCAATGAACTGTGAAATAGGCGTGGAAAGTTTAGTTGAAGATAATCATTACTCGCCATATTGTAGGACAGAGAGAGTTTGAATGTTCTCTGATCTCATTCAATGGTTTCACAGCATTACTGACCTGACTCTGTCTCCATTACAGAGAGAGTGAATGACCCCTATTTTACTACATAAGCATCACACAATTATAGCTCTCTACTTATCAATTCAAGTTTTATAGCAAAATGTTTGCTCATTGAGAGTTCTCAAAATACTCATTTATCAAGGCCTCAATCTCGGCCTCGATATGAGTGCGGTAGTCAGCATTCCTGTCAGGTTCACATCCCTCCAGTTCAGTCGGCTCGTACTGGTACACTGAATCCAGGGCTGTATGTAGGATTATTGACTCTTCTATCTGTTATGAAAGTACGTAGCTATAGCTACTCACGTATACATTCCTCTGTGATAAAAGAGTAGAAATATCCAGTGAAAGTTGGACATACCACACCTAAATATTACAAGTGGAAAAATATGAAATGAAGGGATGTAGGGATGACATGTGATTAAAAAGAAGGGTACAAGAAGATGCCTACACCAACACAGATAGCTGGTCATTCATAATCCCATCCCTACAGCTTGCTTTCCTCAGAAATGTTTTGCTAGTCATGAATGCATCAGGCAACGAAAAGAGCACAAAAACCTCTTAACATCTGCATGTGTACATACACGAACTGAAAGAAACAAAGATGTAGGGATGGGGTTACGAATGACTAGCTATCTGTCTTTGTGTATATAGGCATCTTCTTGTGCCCTTCCTTCACGAAAAGTCACGAATGTATAACATTCAATGAAGTGACATCTCAAAGTTAACTGTTTGTGACTTATGAACTAACAACCAGAGTTTGGGGACAGCAAAAATCTTTCAGTAGAAATTCACTAATCACATGTGCAAGCTAAAATTTGTTGGATACATAGTGTGTAGTAGTCAACGTTTGTTCCTGATGGCCATATGCCTTGTTCTCAGAAAGAGGAATGACAGGCAGGCAGATCTAGTAAGTAGGACTAATGGCAATGATTGTTTTTAGCTTGGTGCATAGCTAACTATCAGAGCGTCGGTAGACGCTCTATGTAGGGATGACACGAGTGAAATCTCACGTGATCCGCATACAAAACGCCTCGAAACTCAGCGAGAATGGCTAGCTATGCCTTCAAAACACACCACAAATCACTCACGGGTCCATATCTACCTATACATATGCCCAAAAGTTTCATACGTCCCTGCAATTCTCGACACGAGAATCCGCTCATACGCGATTTCTGATTTTCGTGTCATCATATTCTTCATCTTCTTCTTCTTCTTTAAACCCGCTATCTCCTTACCAGTACCAGTTGAAGCGCTGATTTTTTCACTGAACGTCTCCAATTTCGCCGGAGGTGTGCACGGACATCAAGCGATCATTTCTTTCTTGCCGCAAGTCACTACGGTAGATCATGGAGCTCTTCCATGGTCGACACTGAACAACGCCATATTTGCTGCTAACTCAGCATCAGTGAGCCGTGCGCATGCGCCAGACAGGGGCGCGGCGTTAGAGCGGACCACGTGGTCCCCGTCGTGCGGCCGTTGGTTTTTCAGCGGGTTTGCTCCCGAAGTTCGGCCTAGCTATCCGTCTTTTGGTAAGGAGCTACTGTTGTGTGTACTTTAGCTAGCTGCAATCCAGCTCATTGCCAATTTTCTTTCGAGGTTCCACGGGACGGCCACAACCTGACGTTGTCACCTTCACGTGACACTCCGTGTCTGTCTTGTCCGCACTGCTGACTATTGTGCTGGAGTCGCCACGGTCAAAAGTAAGTCTTGCTATTGCAATTATCATCACGTATAATTTACTCCAAGGTCTGCAGCTTGGGTTTCTGGAGTTTGGGCCACAGTTAATTATGTTTCAAGGTAACCCCTGCAAAGTTGTCTGCATTCCCTCATTGCCTATTTTAATAGGGGTGCCTGACGACTCTCCTTCCAGTTCAACCTTCTGCACCCCCTCGGCCTCTAGCCAGCACTTCTCTGCTGACAGTCGTGGCTGATAACAAGAACCCACCCTGTTCTTTCAGTCGCAAGGCCCTCCACTGCGCTCTACCACTGCCACCTGGGCTTCTCCATCCTTTGAGATAAGTTCAAGTTTTTGCGTTATCGCTCGAAAAGAAGGAGGGCAGTAGATATTATGTGCATAATTCTGAGAATATAAAGGCTAGAGGTAGATCCCTTTGTCGGTCAGACCCTGGTAAGGTAAAGGCAGTGGCTAGGGCCACCTATCATGCTGACCCTGGTAAGGAAAGGCAGCTGTGAGCCCATTTAAGAAAAATATTGCTGCACTATAGAGGTAATGCAGACAGTGGGAAGGATAACCAGCCATTGTAGCCTAGTTTTGCTGATTTTCAAAGGCACCAGCTAGTAGTATTCCCAGTACCCAAGCAGCCAGCACATCAATACACATATCCCAAGGATGTGTGGTTGCCTTTAATTGAGTCAATATGAGTCTTCACTGGCTGGGTAGCCACAGTTTACACAACGATCTAATGAGCAAACAATGCCCAGTGACCTTTCTTGGTAAGCTGTAGATGGCTGTGGCTACATCCCAAGCTGGCACGCAAGGGAAAAGTGGCGAGCCAGTAAGCGAGAAGATGCGCACGCAAGCCAGAAAAAGGCGAGAGCTGGAGCGAGAGGGCTGTGTGCCGTGCGTCACTTGTGTCGTTTTGAACACGCTGTTCAAAAATGTCAGCTTAGCTGCACCATAGCTGAGCTGTAGCGTACGTGGTATACGAAGGAGACTCCAAAGAACGTCATTCCAGGTCTGCACGGCGTCTTGTCTTCTCTGCTTGGTCCGCGCTACAGCAGCCCGCTACAATTGCACGCTACACCGCTAGCTAAAGTAGTAATCGCTCGAACAAACGGTCAACAGGCAGCATGGGCTCACGCAAGCTTGCTCTCGGCCTCCTTTCCCTCGTCTCGCCCACCGATTTCTCTCACAACCCCGGTAAAATGATATGCTTGCTAGGCAATTAGTACGGTTGCTAGGCTACAAATTGGTTAACGCCTTGGTTACCTTCAGCGGTACTGGATATCCCCTCAGCTGTTTACTCTACCCCCCTGGGTGCTAGAGTAAACAGCTTCGGGATATCGCTTCAGAACCAGGCGTTAACCTATACTTATAAGATTATCTGGGAGTTGCTGGGCAGGTGGGGCTCTGAAGTGTTTTCCTACCCCTTATCACCACTGCTGACTTGTATATACATTCCTGCACCGTTATATATACCACTTCTGACCTAGCCTTTGTTGCACTACCAATTCCTATTGTAAGCCTACTCATACATTGTCTGTCTACTCCTCTGTATTATGCTTTGTGTTTCACTTGATGGTGCATACTATCTATATATTCTGTCTATATAGGGGTTGGACTGCAACTGCACTCTCAAGCTAGACCCTGAACCCTGCAAACTTCTGGCTCCTACTGCCTGCTTGCTACTAGCTATATACCCCTGATTTGGCCTCTATACCTTTCACTTCAGCTGGAATAGACCTCTCCTAAAGAAAAAAACTTTCCTTCACAATTCACAACAAAGCATATTGTACAATGAATGTTGGGTTAGTTTTGTACTTGCGCATGCGCCCACTAGTCTCTCATGCAAGAATCGTGCAAAATTGCAAACAACGTTACGGACATCGCCCCTGCCCCCACAATGCACTGCGAGTGTGTGTGAGATCAAATCTTCAAATCACACAAATCTGCAGTGCATAAATCTCCACGCACACGGGTGTGAACCCTGCTGCTCCTCGCTCGCCGCTCTGCACCGCTTAAAGGGTGGGGCTCAGTGTAGGCTAAAAATAAGTGGAACAAGTGGAAAAATCATTTCTTCAAAATGAAGGGGGATGTAGGGATGGCGTAAATTATGAAAAAGGATGCCAACAAGAAGATGCTTCAGCCGACAACAAAAATCATACATCCATCCCTACATCTTTCTTTAACTCACAACCTCAACTGTGTTTTGTATAATTATACCTACTCCCAATAACGAGTGCCTAGCTACACATTCTTAGACAGAGCAAAAGAAAGAAAGATGTAGGGATGGATGTATGATTTTTGTTGTCGGCTGAAGCATCTTCTTGTTGGCATCCTTTTTCATAATTTACGCCATCCCTACATCCCCCTTCATTTTGAAGAAATGATTTTTCCACTTGTATTATATACACACAGCACTCACATTGTACGACCACTGTCACAGTTGTGCTGGTAGAGTTGTCAAGGTTTGGAGGAGAGGTTCGACAGGTGTAGCTCCCAGCCTGAGACCTCATGATGTTGGGGATATTCAGTACTCCAGATGAAGACACCATCTGGCCATCTTTGTCGAACCACTGTGCAAGTGGTTCTCGGTTGGAGTTTGTGGTGTCACAGGAGAGGAACAGTGTGCCTCCCTCATTGACTGTAGTTGCTCCCGTGATTATAGGAGGTTGATACACTGTATAATACAATACCATTTGAACATAACACTTACACAAACATGGGAGACATACCGTCCAAGAAAACTGAAGCCTGTCTTACATCCCCTGAGCTACTACACCGCAAAATCAGGGCAGGAGATGCCTGGAACGTCATGCTAGTATCATCAATCACCAGAACTCCACCATCCAGGCTTGTGATTGGTGAGTTTCCAATTAGGAATGTGGTGGTTGGGTCAGTAACTACTTCTCCATTGACAACACATTCCACACAGACAGTTCCTAGTGGAATATCTATCTGGTTCGTTGTACCAACAATCTGCACCGTGGCTGTACAGTCATCCACACTCTGAGGGAGAGCTGAAAAAAGATCTCAATTTTATAGGTATAGCTACTACTTTGTGGGGTTCCGTGGTAGCTACCACACAAGGCACACTACACAACGTAGCACGCGCACAAAGGGGTGCAAGTTCATTTAACCCTCGGCGCGCATGCGCAGCGAGGGTTACCGTCTGTCCGACTGTTACCAGGTATTCTGCCACCACGCGCAACAAACAGGTAAAATAGCGACACCAACGAGTTCAGTGCTACACACTGGCTTGATTTAAAAAATGGCGATTATCGTAAAAGTGCCGCGTTCAGAAGTTATGGTGTGAAAACCAAGTTTACAAGCCAATATGCTAATTAGCACTAGCTTGCTCCGCGTATATACTCGGACAGTGCCTCCATTTTTCCGTGCCTTTTGCCCACACCTCTGCTTTCCCTATTTATATCCTGAAAAAGACGCACATCCTCAACAGCTATTTTCATTTTAGAAGAGTCACGAAACATTCATTGAAGTGACATCTCAAAGTTAACTGTTTGTGACTTATGAACTGACAACCAGAGTTTGGAGACAGCAAAAATCTTTTAGTAGAAAATCACTAATCAGCTAAAAAAGTTGTTGGATACATAGTGTGTAGTAGTCAACATTTGTTCCTGATGGCCATATGCCTTGTTCTCAGAGAGAGGAATGACAGGCAGGCAGATCTAGTAAGTAGGACTAATGGCAATGATTGTTTTTAGCTTGGTGCATAGCTAACTATATAGCTACACACGCACTCACATTGTACGACCGCTGTCACACTTGTACTGGTAGAGTTGTCAAGGTTTGGAGGAGAGGTTCGACAGGTGTAGCTCCCAGCCTGAGACCTCATGATGTTGGGGATATTCAGTACTCCAGATGAAGACACCATCTGGCCATCTTTGTCGAACCACTGTGCAAGTGGTTCTCGGTTGGAGTTTGTGGTGTCACAGGAGAGGAACAGTGTGCCTCCCTCATTGACTGTAGTTGCTCCCGTGATTATAGGAGGTTGATACACTGTATAATACAATACCATTTGAACATAACACTTACACAAACATGGGAGACATACCGTCCAAGAAAACTGAAGCCTGTCTTACATCCCCTGAGCTACTACACCGCAAAATCAGGGCAGGAGATGCCTGGAACGTCATGCTAGTATCATCAATCACCAGAACTCCACCATCCAGGCTTGTGATTGGTGAGTTTCCAATTAGGAATGTGGTGGTTGGGTCAGTAACTACTTCTCCATTGACAACACATTCCACACAGACAGTTCCTAGTGGAATATCTATCTGGTTCGTTGTACCAACAATCTGCACCGTGGCTGTACAGTCATCCACACTCTGAGAGAGAACTGAAAAAAGATCTCAATTTTATAGGTATAGCTACTACTTTGTGGGGTTCCGTGGTAGCTACCACACAAGGCACACTACACAACGTAGCACGCGCACAAAGGGGTGCAAGTTCATTTAACCCTCGGCGCGCATGCGCAGCGAGGGTTACCGTCTGTCCGACTGTTACCAGGTATTCTGCCACCACGCGCAACAAACAGGTAAAATAGCGACACCAACGAGTTCAGTGCTACACACTGGCTTGATTTAAAAAATGGCGATTATCGTAAAAGTGCCGCGTTCAGAAGTTATGGTGTGAAAACCAAGTTTACAAGCCAATATGCTAATTAGCACTAGCTTGCTCCGTGTATATACCTCGGACAGTGCCTCCATTTTTCAGTATTTTTACGGAAATCGCACTCCATATACGGGGGAAAAGCGAAAAAATACGGAAGACAGGAGTGCTCAAGAAGGCGTGGCAAGTATTACGACAAACGGGCAGGTATATACGGGTAAAGCCACGCAAAATACGGGGAAGATACGGATGACGTTAGAGTTAACTTGGAGGCTATGCTCGGAGGCACAAGAAGCCGCAACGAATGACGTGTATCGACTCCCGCATGCTATCTACTACTGTAGCTAGCCCGTGGCAGACTCACCGCGAGCTACTATATTATAGCGGGAGACCACGTTAATTAAACGCATACTAAATAGGCCCAGCACATCAATAGCGGAACCGCGCATGCGCAGTTCGCCGAGGGTTTGCACTCATTCCTAATGGAAGTAGTACAACTGTAATAGGCTTGAGGGTGCCTTTTGCCCACACCTCTGCTTTCCCTATTTATATCCTGAAAAACACGCACATCCTCAACAGCTATTTTCATTTTAGAAGAGTCACGAAACATGCAATGAAGTGACATCTCAAAGTTAACTGTTTGTGACTTATGAACTGACAACCAGAGTTTGGAGACAGCAAAAATCTTTTAGTAGAAAATCACTAATCAGCTAAAAAAGTTGTTGGATACATAGTGTGTAGTAGTCAACATTTGTTCCTGATGGCCATATGCCTTGTTCTCAGAGAGAGGAATGACAGGCAGGCAGATCTAGTAAGTAAAACTAATGGCAATGATTGTTTTTAGCTTGGTGTATAGCTAACTATATGCACTGTGACTCACATTGTACGACCACTGTCACAGTTGTGCTGGTAGAGTTGTCAAGGTTTGGAGGAGAGGTTCGACAGGTGTAGCTCCCAGCCTGAGACCTCATGATGTTGGGGATATTCAGTACTCCAGATGAAGACACCATCTGGCCATCTTTGTCGAACCACTGTGCAAGTGGTTCTCGGTTGGAGTTTGTGGTGTCACAGGAGAGGAACAGTGTGCCTCCCTCATTGACTGTAGTTGCTCCCGTGATTATAGGAGGTTGATACACTGTATAATACAATACCATTTGAACATAACACTTACACAAACATGGGAGACATACCGTCCAAGAAAACTGAAGCCTGTCCTACATCCGAGCCACTAAAACACTGCAAAGTCAGGGCAGGAGATGCCTGGAACGTCATGCTAGTATCATCAATCACCAGAACTCCACCATCCAGGCTTGTGATTGGTGAGTTTCCAATTAGGAATGAGGGTGCGGGGTCAGTAACTATACTTCTCCACCGACAACACACTCCACACAGACAGTTCCTAGTGGAATATCTATCTGGTTCGTTGTACCAACAATCTGCACCGTGGCTGTACAGTCATCCACACTCTGAGAGAAAACTGAAAAAAGATCTCAATTTTATAAGTATAGCTACTATCTACTTTGTGAGGTTCAGTGGCGCCTGAAAATCGAGGCTCGCGATTGTACGGAAGCCGACAGTTCGACCACCGCATCTCTCAACTCACCGCTGCTGAAAAGCGAGCATCCCGCAGCGAAGAATAGAAGTGGAAAACGCATTGTTAATTTTGTTTTCTTCATCCCCGTAGAAACAGAACCGAATATGGTGCCTAGCTGCGCGTCCGTATACGCGCAGGATTAATTAAACCCAGCAAAATTAATTATGACCACTATAGACTCATACGGTTTTTCGTTTTCTGCACGTCAAGGAAAATAACTAGTATCAGTGGGGATGGCTCCATTGTCTGAAGAGAAATGTGGGTGGGAACCTGCATGTGTTTTCTACTGTGATGACAGTCACCACTGTAGCTATATAGTGATACCCTTGGGAGAACCTTTTCTAGTGGAGTAGGAATGTGGGCGAGGCCCCTACCATTCACGAATGCTGAGTGTCAAAACTGTGTGTACTCACACTGCTCCATGAATCAATTGTTAGCATTTCATAATGGTTGCCCAACTAACCTTGTTAGGCATCTGATAGCTTCAAAATTGTTATAATAATTATACTGCTCTGTTATTCTTATTTTATAGCAACACGAGCTTATAACTAACACTTATGAGCAATATTCCTATATAGTTGGTCAAAAATTAAAAGCTAGTAGGCATGTTATAGTTATCAGAGTTTTTAGAGTTCATGATTTCTCAAGCTGCTCCATCCACAACTGGCAGGAGCGGAGGCTGGAGTGGGTGAGAAGTACAGATGAAACATATAATTATAGCTACACTATACGTATGTATGTATGTAAACTCACATATAACCACCTCAACGGAGGTGCTGGTAGCTAGGGTCTTCAGGGTTGGGAGGGGCAGTCACACAGGTGTAGGTCCCAGCCTGACACCTCACGATGCTGGCTATAGTCAGCTCGCCTACACTGGACAACACTCTGTTGAGTTGGCTGTTGCCTGACTGCTTAGTGCATCCTTGAAACAACTCTGCGGTATACACCTCCACTGCGCTGCTCAGCTCAGCAATGAAGTCTGCACACTGCCACACTGCGCATGCGCAAACTTGCACGTGCGGGGGTGCGTGCACCACAAAACAGAAAGTTTATCAGCCATAGAGCATGACTCTGCCCTGATATATTGAACTATTTTCATAACAAACTGTCCCTTTTGGAGCGGATTATTCTGTTGTGAAAAAATAGTTTCCATGTCTCAACAACTTGGTAAGATGTAGAAAGGCAAGGCAAGGCAAACAAGTCAACTACACCCAGGACAGCTCTTTTTTTTTCAAGAAGGGCTGTCCTGGGTGGGATTCGAACCCGAGTGCTCTACCAACTGAGCTACCAGGGCAACTCAGCTGGTAGGGGTTCAAATCTACAACACAACACAACACAACACAAGGCAAACCTCAAACAATTATCAGAGCGTCGGTACGTAGACGCTCTATAATTAACCCTCGGCGCGCATGCGCAGCGAGGGTTACAGTACTTGGGTCTGTCTGTCTGTCTGTGTGTCTGTCTGTGTGTCTGTCTGTTTGTCTGTTACTCTTCATCTCACTTCTCGAGTGTTCTTTCGTCCTCACAAAGGATACCACCTACTGAACGGGCAATGAAGGTCAGAAAATAAAGGGGGTTTCCCCTCAAACTGTCTCCGTTGCAAAGCACGAAGCGCGAAAAAGCCATGTGCAAATATACAACGGACGGGAGGGCTTACCAGTCGGATCGATCGCGTGCTCTGCGTACACGGAGGCACCAGAGATGCAACGCAGGGCGTGTATCGCCTCTCGCATGCCTATCTAGTAGTGTAGTTAGCCCGTGTCAGACTCTGCGCGAGCTGGCAAGAGACCACGAGTAACACTAAAACTAAACCCGCATCCCATCAATTAGTGGTACGGGCACACGCAAGGTGTACTACGCGTTCCGCGTCGTCACAGTGCGCCGAGGGTTTTGCACTTCAGTGCTTTTCATTGTCCCGTAAGTGTGTCTGTCAGTCTGTCTGTTAGTCTGTCTGTTACCACGTTTTCTGCTACCGCGCGCACGAAATCAGGTAATAGCGATATGATCGGGTTCAGTGCTACACTGGGTGTGATTTAAAAAAGGCGATTTTCGTAAAACTACTGTGTTTTAAAGTTTATGAGTGAAAACCAAGTGAACAAGCCAATATGTAAATTAGCACAGGCTTACCTCGACCGCGTCCGCTCGCTCTGTGTGTCTTGAAGGCACAACAAGTCACAACGAAGGGCATGTATCGACTCCCGCATGCTATTTACTACTGTAGCTAGCCCGCGCCAGACTCTCCGCGAGCTACTAGCGGGATACCGCAGGCATAAAAAGCCCAGCCCATTAATTAGTGGTACCGCACATGCGCAGTTCGCCGAGGGTTTGCACTTTAGTGCTTTTTATTATGTAGTAGGGAGGGATGACGCGTATGAAATCTCACGTGATCCGCGTACAAAACGCCTCGAAACTCGGCGAGAATGGCTGGCTATGCCTTCAAAACACACCAAAATCTCTCACGGGCCATATCTACTTCCTATACATATGCCCAGAAGTTTCATATGTCCCTGCAGATGACTCGACACGAGAATCGCTCTACGCGATTTCAGATTTTCGTGTCATCATAATCATTCTTCTTCTTCTTCTTTAAGAGAGGAGCATTATTACTTTGTAACCCAATGTCGTTACGGCGATAGAAACTCCCACTCGGGAAATATTATGCGCATGCGCACACATTGGCGGGTATTGGAGACTTTTATATATATGCAACTGAGAAAGTATCTGCTGATGTAATTGCATGGAAAGTGAAGGTTAGTCAGAGTAGCTGAATTTATACAGCAATCCAAACTAAATAAAACTCCACATGGTATGAAACCATTAATAGACAGCAACAAAGTGGTAGGTGTCCTTGCTTGTTATGCTACACAGTGCACCACTCCCTCTACTAACCTCTGAGTGGAGACCTGGCCATAATGCCTGGTTCGCAGAGAGAGGAATGGCAGTCGCCACTGAATGAACTGGCTCTCCTATATACGCTACGCGTACAAGCTTTTTCGTTTTCTCTTCTCTTCCTCGTTTCCTCTCTCTCTTTCTCCTCCTCTGCGCATTGCGAACCATGTCCCACAGGAACCAATGACCACACCCACAGGTATGAACACCAGTAAACAGATGGTCAGTGTTATAGCCACAGCAACTCCAGTTGATATGCTCTCCTTCTCTTCTCTAGTGTCAGTACAGTGCTTGTACAGGCATAGGCAGATCTAGTAAGTAGGACTAATGGCATGATTGTTGCTTGTATCTATAGCTACATACCACCTTCAATGTTTAGCTGGGGAACTGTAAAACACGTATTGTTGGCCATCTGCCAGAGGAAGAGTAGTGACATTATAGGCAGGATGACAGGGGTTCCAGGGAGGATGTTGGCTGTCACGTTCTGCTGAGGAAGACACGTCCCTCCACTGTTCTCTCTCTCACTCCAAACGACAGCCCCACTGTGTAGGGGACACTGCGACAGAGAGGGTTCAGACTGACTACGACTGCAGGCCCTCCAGCTGGACTCTCTCCCTCCTCTCACCTCCACTGGGGCAGCTATAGTAAGGAGACACCATTCATATCAAAACTCGTTCACAGTGTAAAGTTCTTTCTGAATTGCTAAACACACATTAAAGGCTGAAGCTCACATTAAAGATGATGGATACAGGTTGAGAAGACCCGATATCATTAGAGAGTGTGATAGAGATGTTGTAGTTGCTGCAGACATTGGTATGGTAGCAGTACAACTGGTGTAGGTGTTGAGAGAAAAGAGCATATGGTCCCTCCTGGAGTCAGGTCCACTGTTGCCATCTCCTCTCCTGGATACACCACCCCCACCTCCCTCTCTCCCTCCTAGAATAACATTGCCAAAATGTTGTGTACATGTGTAGCTACGCAATCAAGCAATCACCATACTGACCGTCCAATTGAGTACAACAGGTCTACCACCCACTCAGAGGAACATCGCAGTACATGACAAGAGACTGTACTGTAGGCTGTGGTGGAACTGAAATAAACACCAGCATTGTCATCATACCAATAAGTGCTTCGTATTATCTATCTATGAATTCCACAAACCTCTGGCCTCAATGAAGACAGTGGTGGTGGCAGGCTGACTGGAGAGACCACAGAGTTGATGGCAGTCACTGACACACTGTAGCTGGTGTTGAACTGTGGTACAGTAATGGTGGCAGTGAAGACATCTCCCACTATCATCATGGCTGACAGTCTGGGTCATCCCACCATCAACAGTCACTGTATATTCACTGATGGTCACTCCACTGCCTCCAGTCATGGCTGGAGACCCCCACTGCACCACTGCGATGTCTCAGTGTTGGTGATATCAACCTGACTCAGTCCTACTGGTGGACTGGTGGGTCTGCAGTGATGTTGATGTTCAATGGTGGGTCTTGTATCAATTGACATGCTATATGATATACTCTGTGGCTATTGGACATGAGCCT
>CASHTH010003979.1:0-24116 GCA_030341885.1 Geodia barretti | reverse complement strand
TGCCCAACTATTTTAAGAAAGGGCAGATATAGAAACCCCAAAAACGCGACACCCATTAGCTAAAGTATGTGTAACATTGGGGCTGAGGGAAAGAGGACACGCCAGGTGGTCCGAAACCTTCAATCACTGTTGACTCTAATTTCTCAACAGAGGTGGTCCTATGGCGAGTGTGGACGGTTGGAGCAACAGGTACAAAGTAGAAAAGATCGCAAATGGACGCCGAGGAATTACAAGTGGATAGCCACCGTTGGCAGATACGAGGCCCCACACCAAACGAATACACGCTGCGTGTAGACGACGATACCAGTAAACGGAGCCACTGCCCTCCTCTCAGTGGAGAGCGCGGGGTCTGGTGGGGATGCAGAGAGTCTGGAGCAGGCTTAGAACACGCGAAGCCAAAATTGCCGTCAGCCATTACAATGTGCCTTGCGTGAGGCTAAACAAGGAAACCGGGGGACCACTCTAACGGTGAAATCAAAATCTCTCTGTGACATTAATTGAAGGAATTCTAAATCCCCCTAGATGGTGCATATGGTTGGTAAGAAGATACCATAAGTGATAGATGTACCGCAAGTTGGCCTGGAAGAACTCGGTCACGGGCGGACGTTGAGGATCGGGCCCCGACCTTGTCAGTGATGATATTATATGAGATTTGACCACCAATGACCAAAGTTCATTGGAGCACATAGCAGGCTACCTACAGAGGAGTTGTAAACCATTCAACCGAGGAGTGGGGTAAGGATGATGAAAACAAAAGAAGAGGGAGAAAAAGAAAGAGTGAAAGAAGGGCAGAGAGAACAGTGGGAAGAAGCAACGAAAGAAGAAAGAAGGGATCAAGAAGAAACGGTGTGATGGACTAGATTGCATTCCTCCTTTTTATATGACAGACATCCGAATACTAAGGATAACAGGTGTGCACTAGCGACGTAGACACGATCGCAGTGAAACAGCGATAGAAGACACCGATTAATTTTAGTTGGACGGGCACACATGTTACCCACTGTACACGGTTTTGGGGGAATATTGTCCCAGGCAGGGACCCCAACCACGCTATATACACGTACGTGTCTCACCGCAAAATATTTAGCTATGGAGGCCCTGCAGGAAGATCAGGAGGGTGGAGGTGATGGTCTCTTGGCGCCTCCGACAGAGTATCGGCGCATGCTGTCGTGGCAGTTGTCTCAACTGCAGCCAGCTCCAGTCACGAGCACACGGAGGGCGCAGAAGGAGCGAGAGAGACGGAGAAAACGCTCGAGTAACGCCGAGGGGGACGACATTCAGTCCAGCGGGGACATAGCAGGGGAGGAGGAGGAGGAGGACGCAGAAGAACCCGGAGAGGAGGGAGGTTTTGCCTATCTGGTGGTCAACAGCGATGGAGAAGAGGAATGCTACTATTCCGCACCAGAATCGCCACCTGTCTCTGAAGATGATGGTAAAAACATTAGCATTAGCTATAATAACCTTGCAGGGGTCGTGAACCTCCTGTGCCAAACGGTTAATGATCTATTCTACACGAACTCCTGCCTCTCCATAGTTATTGTGCAGCAATTAGAGTTCATCCCTCACAGTTTTCATGTGTTGCTGTCGCTTGCTGACAGGAGGGGGAGGGGAGGAGGAAGGAGGGGAAGAGGAGGTGTGTCTCCCACCTCAGGAGAGGAAGAGGGGAGGGAGGAGCAAGAAGGCAAGGAAGAAGTTCCGCAGTGTCACGAGGCTAGCTGAGGTAACCCTAATTCCTGACGACAACATTTGTCAATGCAACACTACTCTGTGCATGTGTTTTGTAATGTCCTCCCTCTAACTCAGTTGCTCCCACTCACCAAGAATACTAGGCATGCACTCACCTAATGGTAACCTTACTTCATCGCAAACTCCTGGTGTGTCCTCCTCTAGTAATGTACAGGCTATTGATTTTTCACCTTGAAAGCCTTACACTGAAGTTTAGTCATTTGTACTGTTGGACAAGGAATACATGACAGTTTGTCCTTGATTTCCTCAAAAATTTCACTTTTTTGACTACATACTCCACCCGCCAATACAAATGGTTCCAGGTGGAGTTCTTTGGTCCTCTGTGTGACCTGGTGGAGGGGAGTCTGGAGGTGGATGTGGGAGGCATGGAGGTGGCTGACAGGGTGGACGTACCCTCTCTGGCCGAGCTGTGTGTTCGCAGCATCCACAGAGCCAGACTTCGACGTACGTACTTACACATCGCCAGAGTTTGACATGCATACTCTTAACATTAAGTGTCAATCTGTGAAACTATTGCTCCACAAAAGCATCATGAAACGGTCAATCCGTGACTATTGAAACTCTTTAATCAGTAGGTAGGCGGTAATCTTTTTTTTTCCAACAAGTATAGGTTAAGTGTAAGTTAGTTGAATTGCGTATAGCACAGTAAAACGTGAGCAAGTCAAGTACATACAAATTGTCATGTTAACAAAATAATGGACGTACTTTCTGACCAATGCATGTTCCTATCTGTCCCCAGTAAAGAGCTCCCCTGACCCGCAGTCAGAGGATGAGCCACCACTCCACCTCCCCTACCTCATCACCGCCCTGGTGGGTGCCCACAGAGCCCAGCGATCTCTGGTGGGCCTCCAGGTCCGCTGGCTCGAGAGGTTCCTTGCTGCCTGGGAGACAGAGTCGGGCAACCCCGACAGAGTCTCCTGCTCTGAAACATTCGACGACCTTTCACCTCCACTGGCTTTCTGCCCTCGACTGCTGTGGGACACCTCCAATGTGGGGATCGCCCCAGACCCCTTCAGGGGACCGCACCTCCCTCTGCTCCCCGTATCTCCTACCAACATGGGCGTCGCCATGCCGCGGGACGGTCGGAACGAGATGACCATGATCACCTGTCTGGAGTTCAGCCGACACGTCTCGTCTCTCGTCCATTTTGCCAACTTCCTCTACCCTCTGTTTCCGTTGCGAGGGCCCGGTCGCCAAGGGAACGAGGATCAATCTCTCTCTCCGTCTCAGACCTCAGCCATTGCCCGGGTTAACAGCTTCCTCTCTTCACGGTGGGTTAGCCCCTCTGCCTGCTTCTTGTTAACCCTCAGCGTGCATGCGCAGCGAGGGTTACAGTACTTTGTCTGTGTGTGTGAATGTGTGTGTGTCTGTTTTTCACCAGCTATTCTGGCATTACAGGCTACGGGGCAGCCAATGAGCGATACCAACAACTTAAGAGCTAACGAGAGCCTTAAAATAAAAAAGGTGTTTTTCCTGAAAGGACTGCGTTTGGGAAATATGACGTGAAAACAAGTGAAAAGGCCAAAAATGCATAATCACACTGGGTTACCTCGACCAGATTTGCTCGCTCTGTATACCTTGGAGGCACAAGAAGCAGAAAAATGCAATAGTTAACTTCGCTAATCCTAATCCATGAATTTGCAAGCACTATTGTTTAACTGTGCGCATTTGTAACCTGTTTTTCAGAGGCATAGCAAGTGGAGAGCTTTACACTTGCAGTTTTCCCTTTCATAGCAATCTTTTTCTCCCTTCCTCTTCCCTCTTTACCTACTTGCAGTTTGCACTTTCATAGCAATCTTTTCCTCCCTTCCTCTTCCCTCTTTACCTACTTGCAGTTTGCACTTTCATAGCAATCTTTTTCCCTCCCTTCCTCTTCCCTCTTTACCTACTTGCAGTTTTCCCTTTCATAGCAATCTTTTTCCCTCCCTTCCTCTTCCCTCTTTACCTACTTGCAGTTTTCCCTTTCATAGCAATCTTTTTCCTCCCTTCCTCTTCCCTCTTTACCTACTTGCAGTTTGCACTTTCATAGCAATCTTTTTCCCTCCTTCCTCTTCCCTCTTACCTACTTGCAGTTCGCACTTCATAGCAATCTTTTTCCCTCCTCTTCCTCTTCCCTCTTACCTACTGCAGTTGCACTTTCATAGCAATCTTTTTCCCTCCCTTCCTCCTTTCCTCTTTACCTACTTGCAGTTGCACTTTCATAGCAATCTTTTTCCCTCCCTTCCTCTTCCCTCTTTACCTACTTGCAGTTTGCACTTTCATAGCAATCTTTTTCCCTCCCTTCCTCTTCCCTCTTTACCTACTTGCAGTTTGCACTTTCATAGCAATCTTTTTCCCTCCCTTCCTCTTCCCTCTTTACCTACTTGCAGTTTTCACTTTCATAGCAATCTTTTTCCCTCCCTTCCTCTTCCCTCTTTACCTACTTGCAGTTTGCACTTTCATAGCAATCTTTTTCCCTCCCTTCCTCTTCCCTCTTTACCTACTTGCAGTTTGCACTTTCATAGCAATCTTTTTCCCTCCCTTCCTCTTCCCTCTTTACCTACTTGCAGTTTGCACTTTCTATTCATTAGCCTACCTTCCTCTTCCATCATTAAATATTTTCTCCCTTTCCCTGTTTCCCCCTCTTTCTCTCTCTGCTTTAATGTACGTGAGCAGGTACAAAGTGCTCTTTAAGGACCACGGCGAGTTCCTGAAGCTGTGGCCAGGCTACGTCTACTGGGCCAGAGGACAGGTGAAGCTAGCTCTCTCTGCCTTCTCCACCGCTCTCAACTCTCTCAAATATGGTAAACACACCTCAAATTTATGGTTGGGCTGGACTCCTAAAAAAACATCCTCGCTGTGTGTATACTTCAATACCAGCTCTGACAAAGATTTTTTGCTGGGGCACGCCCCCTTTACACACTTTTCTCAAATGTCACAGTTACTAGCCATCCGTGAAGGTTGTCTGCGAAACCTTGTTGGTAGGGACTACTTAGTGATGTGTGAAGTGAAATATGGAGTTGCTTCCGAATGCAGAAGCTTTTCCCTCGTTTGTACGGTGTTTGCATTATATTTGGTGGGGGCACAACAACCACCCACCAAACAATTTACTCTTGACTGCAAGGAACATGTGTACTGTAGCCAGATGTTGTTGAAAGTGAAGGTTGGTTGTTGTCGTCATCACTGCTCCAGGCATTGACCGAGCCATAGCTCTGAACGAGATGGGGAGGATGATGCTCATGTTTGGCGACCGCTACAGTGCCGCTCTCTTCTTCACCAAGAGTCTAGAGGTTGATCCTCCCACCAACCAATTCAAGTTCTTCAAGCCTTCAAAAGAAGCGGTATAGACATGAATTTTCACGAGACTGTCAAGTTTTGAGTTTAACAGCAAGTTGTTCTCTCTCTCTTGTGTGTGTGGTGTGTGTGTGTTGCAGGTTCAACCTCACGTGCTAAGTCTCCAAGCCTCTGCATGGGACTGTGGGTAGGTCCCCTTTAATAGAAAGATGAAGTAATGTGTATGTTAGACACACAGTAACCAATTATTGACATATATAACCTAGTACCCAAATTGTTCACCTCATAACCTAGTACCCAAATTGTTCACCTTGTAACCTGTATGTACATGTCTATCTCTCACCAATGCTCACTCCATCATACACTACCTGTAGGCCAGTCTGAAGCTTCTCAATGTAAGAAATCACATTTCACACTCAATATTCTTAGTTGTCTAGGCTGCATAGCTAAAGCTAGAACTTTTCCACAATGCTCTAGTACGATCACATTACACCAGATGTTTCTACTGCATTCAGCACATTTCACACTGCTGTGGTTCCAACTCTCCCCCAGTCTCCTGACGAGAGGATCAGCGAGGCAGGCAGCAGGGGCGTGGTCTCGTGTCCTCACATCATCCGCTGACCTCGTGGGCTCCTGGTACCTCAGCCTGGCTGCTGTGGAGTCCCGTATGATGATCCACTCTGGGGTCCCCGTGGGCTCGCACCCTGCCTCTCCACTCTCTACTAACACTGGTAGGGTTACTGGACATTTTCATTAACCTTTACACTTGTATTATACAAACTGTATGAACCTGTTGGCGAGCCAGCCTCCATAGTTTTCTTTTTTGTACAACAAAAACCGTGTGTCTTGTGTTCATCTCTCACAGTTTGGCTCCTTGTGTATTTTCAGCTGGTTCACAGTGTCTACATACATGTTACTTTGAGCAAGTGCGACAGAACTTGGCAGGCATTTTCCCGATCCTAGCTTTTTGAGAAGTGTGTCCACCTTGTCGTCTGAATGAATTGCGCCATATATAATATATGGTTTTATCGCACCAGAGAATGTGTGTGTGTCAGTGTGTTAACATCACTTAGAGCACGATGTATACTACAGACTTGCTTGCATTGATAGCTCACCGAAAAGGTGTCGCATTCGTTCTAGTATATACAGTAAATAACAATGTGGTTGTGTTCCAGTAGATGGCGAGTCACCGATGAGACGGTGGCTGTGTGAGCTGCTGGACCAGTTGTCCTCTCTCGTGACCTCTCACCCTCTCCTCTACTACCACCACTCCCTCCTCCTTGCCGTGGACGCCAGACTCAACGAAGCTCGCAGAACCTTCCTCAGGTTCTGTGACAAGTGAGTCATACTCTGTCCTCATAATTATGGTGGAACCTCTTAGAGGCACATCCAAGTAAAGGACACCTCTCTATAAACGACACCTGTTTTGATCTGGTGCTAATACTTTATTGAGCCACCTCTTTCAAGCGCTGTGGCTGACAAAACTACGCAAACCGACAAACACGATCTTATACACCAGGAATAGTGATACAAAGACTTTAGCCAATGCTATGCATGCTAGGAAGTAAGCCCAGAAGGCTGGCGACGAGTGTTCCAGTGTGAAGGTAAACGCTGTAAACACTGCACTGCATGCTGACCGAGTGCCATACACTGTACGTTGAGTTTGTGAGTAGGGGGAACGTTGAGTTTGTGAGTAGGGGGAACGTTGAGTTTGTGAGTAGGGGGAACGTTGAGTTTGTGAGTAGGGGAACGTTGAGTTTGTGAGTAGGGGAACGTTGAGTTTGTGAGTAGGGGAACGTTGAGTTTGTGAGTAGGGGGAACGTTGAGTTTGTGAGTAGGGGGAACGTTGACTTTGTGAGTAGGGGGGACGTTGAGTTTGTGAGTAGGGGGAACGTTGAGTTTGTGAGTAGGGGGAAACGTTGAGTTTGTGAGTAGGGGGAACGTTGAGTTTGTGAGTAGGGGGAACGTTGAGTTTGTGAGTAGGGGGAACGTTGAGTTTGTGAGTAGGGAGAAACTTAGGGACAACCCTGTGGCTATGACAGCAACAATTGGTAGAGTCAACAGTATGCGCACGTAACATGTGTTGTGGGTCCTATATACCTCCAAGTTATGTAGTAGAAGAGAATTACCAGCAAAAGAAACCTTTAATTAATACTACCATTTCTCTGTGAACCAGTTACCTTCTGTTCCGGGAGTGGTCCGAGGACTCTGGTTTTCCCGGCGATCCGTTCTCCACACAGACCAACCGGAGACTCCTCAACCCCTGGCTGCCGCTGTCGTAACATGCTCAACGAACAGGGGCTCCCCCATGCTCCCATAATGAAACTGAAATGGAGGACTCGCCTACTGTACCCCATGTATCCTTATTCCAAGTGAGAGTTGCTGCACACTGCCATTGCATACCCAAAGACTGCGACAATCACTGCCTTGTTACCTTAGATTATTCAATGGAACCCCTCTCTTAATATGCTTTACATTAGATTATTCTCTCTCTTAAGACGCCCCTGATGCGAGGACACTTTTTGCCCAAGAACAGTTCCTTGCATACAATTTCCCCCCCTTATGTAAGAACACCACGGCAATATGGGCACTTTATTCTGTCCCATTGATGGTTGGATTAGAAGAGTTCCACAATGTTGGAAAGATGGCATACTACTCTATTCGTGTTACTGGATGCAACACACATTCATGTGGCTCACATGACTATATACCCCTGTGGCTGATTTTGCAGGAGTGAAGAAGTGAACTACCTGGCTGACCACTGCTCCTCGGCCGTGAACCTTCGTCTGTCAGAGTCGGGCCACATCACAGCTGATCTACACATGGACTTCCCTCCCATGAGATCTGTTCTTCTAGACCCCTACTCTGGGTCCGTATGCCCATTCTCTCTCTCTGGGATATATACTACACATTTGAAAGGACACTCCAAATAAAAAAACACTTTTCTATATAGAGCACTTGTTCCTAAATAATATTATTGTGCATTAAAGGACAGCTCTGTATAATGGTCCACCTCTCTGTCACTACGCATACAAGTGAAGGAACATGTATACAGTATACACATCTATCTGTTATGTGCAGAGAATTTTAATTGTACTTGCCACACACAATGTATCAAAGGAGTCAACAGTGTGGTGATAATGGTGGTACATCTGTCCTCTGTTCTACATACAGATCAGTGTGTTTCTCTCGCTCCGCCTCTCTCCACCATCATCTCTCCGGTCCAGTGGGAAACATGGGACAGAACGAGTTCATCGTCCCTGGTACATACGTTATAGATACATACAATAGGTTTTGTAGGGTCAAACCCTGTGTTTGACCAATTAGGCGAAAGGTAATGGCTATGTACAGTGTGTTGTATAGGCCTGAGACACGCATGTTCAATGAATTTTGGACACATAAGTTCAAACGAATGAATATATAATTTTACACAGTTGCACACAAAAGTTTGTAGACATGGTATTAGAGCAGATATTCTCTGTTTCCAGCTACTAAGTGGCTGAAACATTTCACGATGTAGAGCATAAATTAATGTGCGGTATATTATAGTACTGTTGGGCAATACATGGTGTACCCCCCTCACAGACGAGATGGCAATGCCATGGCCGCTGAGGCTCCTGGAACTGGGTGATGGAGCTGGAGTGGAACTGGTCATGTCAGGCTGTGTGGACCCTGAGATGTGTCACTACTCTGACACGGAGCCCTGCAAGACCAACCACAGCCTTCTCCTCCGCTGGTACTGTGGGTCCCAGCACTGCCAGCTGGACCTACGACTAGCCATCAGGAGACACCTCAAGGAGGTCCCTGTACCACAGAGTATGACGTATTTAGAAGTGTAAAGAGTCTGAAATGTACACGTGTGCATTGGTTGTGTAGTTACTCAACCTGTGGGGAAGTGTTTGGGGACAGCTGAATGTGAAATGTGAACGACTCAGTTTTTTATCCCTCTTCTCAACTCCCCATTGTGGTCACAGGCTGTGCTGGAGTTTTTTCAAGAGTCCATAAAGCAGGTAGAGAAGGAAGAACAGGCTCTGTTGGCTAACGTGAAGGAAGACGACGCTACCGCTCAGGTAGTGGATTCCTAATGTAGTGCAATTGTCAGTATTGCTAGCCAAATATGTGGTGAAGGCATAGCGGTTGTTGCAGCTTGTATACAAATGCATGTGTAAAAATGCACACACACACACACACCTCATTGTTGCACGTTGAACCGGGGTTTTATTTTACTGCTTCTACAATGTGGATGCAGCAAAAGCTGCACACCCTTCAAATGAAGAGAGAGGACCTTGCTAAGAGGGCGGAGCTGGTGACCCCAATGATGGAGAGAGGCTTCTCTTTCTCGGTGGAGGTAACCAGTCTTCTCGCTCTCTGTCTTTGTCTCCATAGGTCTATGTCCTTTTGCAGTATGTAAACTAAAGGAGGAGGTTACCTTCTTTTTAAACCCCACTCACTGCTCTTTTTTTGAATCTCTGCCGATTTCCCTTCCTTTACTAAAAGTGTTTGCTAAATCGTGTAGTTGCGCTGCTTACCTTTGCTTTGCAGCGATGTTGTTGCTGTTATGCAATGTTATGGTGTTTTGGGAGGGAATGTGGGGCAATCCCTACCCCCCCCTATTCTATCATATTGCTTTCTCACTAAAGGCCTGATTTTTTTGAATGCAGGATATTTGTGGCAGGGCAGTTAAAGTTCCCTCCAAGTACATTGTCAATAAGAGAACTGGAAAGTCCCGGCAAATAAATAGGTCCCCCGGAGAGCGGAAACCCCGCAGAAAGAGAGATACCAATGTGACGGAATTTAACCTGACTCTCACTGAATATTTTGTGTACGGAGAGGCCACACTCACACTGTTTTTCATGGCGACCCCACGCTTCGGTAACAAATCAACAAACCAGTTTTATCGCCAGACGTTGGTGGTGAGTAATGTCGATCGTCGTTAAGTTTGTGCAAGGTGTATGCTTAATCATTTTCTTCCTATGACTGTATGTTTCCATCTCCCTCTCCCTCCCTCCCTCCCTCCCTTCGTCTCTCTTTCTTTCTTACTCTGCCATGTCAAAGTTTTGTGTTTGAATTGTATGTATGAATCGTTTCTCTCTTCTCCTCTCTCTCCCATCTCCCTCCATTTCTCTCTCCAGGTGATCAACTGTAAGAGTCGGGAGTCTTTCCTACAACCTGTGATCCACTGTGCCGCAGACGCTCGCGGTTTTCTCAACGTGTACCCCTCCAACGAGGTGGCCACTCTCTACCCATCACGACACCTCCCACACATCAGGTACAGACCTAGCTGCTCTATAGGTTGAGATATTTAGAACAAGAAGTTGGAGAAACAAGATTACTTATCATACAGTGTGGTAGTACTTAGTATAAAGTGCTGGGCATGCACGGTAAGCTATAGAGTTGAGAAGGTTGAACATAACTTTTCAAAGTTTGACAGACATAAGAATAAGTTTTCTCTACCGTAAATGTGGGCATGAGTGAATTCCACTGAAATTTTCAATCTCCACTGAGCTTATTCTGTTGTTTCACTATTAGACTGCCTATCAGGTTTTGCATGTATAAACTGGCTACCACTCGGGCGTAAACCTGTTTGCCTAAATGTAACCTCAACGAATTGCACAAGTTATCATCATCTGTCTGTATTCTCCCCAGCCACCTGGCAGTGTTTAAACATGATCAGAGACTGCAGACCTGCACTCGGCTCCTGCTGGACCAGAGTGGTCAAGTGGTGTACCGTCAAGAGCTTGACAATGTGTCGTCGTTTTACGAGAGGAGGGGTGGGTTTGGTTTGTTTGTTATCCCCGAGCACGTCTACAAGTTCAAGTTCTCACTGGGAGACAGGGTGTTCATGTGGAGCAGGTAATGTATGCAGTATACATGTGGAGATAGTGTGATCCCTACCTCCCAATAAAGGACGGCTCTGAAAAAAAGGGCCTCTCAATAAGGGACACCTTGGAGACATTGAAGCTGTCCTTTATTTGGAGGTGGTATAATACACTAGTTTAATTAGTATGGGGCAGAACCAAGTGCCCCTTTTAGAGAGGTGTCCTTATTAGGAGGGTCCTTTCCGGAGGTTTCACTGTCTTGTTATGTAGAGTGGAACCACTTATTGAACACTCAGCACCTATATCTGTGTAAAGGATACTTGTTTCGATCTTGTGCTAATGTGTCACTAGAATACCTTTGCTTTCAACTGTGTGAATGTAGAGTGCCTAATAGCTGTTCTTATTGTGTGCTGAATCTCTCTCCGTCCAGAAGTAAGGGCGTCTGTAGCTACAATCTGAAGATGAAGGATCGTGTGATGGTTGATGCATCTGTGACCACTGGTGATGTGGTGACTGTAGTTCCTCTCCCTGGGTGTCTCCTGCTGCAAACTGTTGATGGTCTCAATCTGTACATCAGGTCTGTAGTAGTCAGTAGCAGGGAGGGTTAGGTGGAGGGGTTAAGATACAGCGATATATGGAATAGAGGCAGCGAGATAGTGTTCCTATTCCACCCTCCCACTGTAGGAAAGTATATAGGATGGTTGGTGTGCCGTTGACTCAGGTCATGTATGTAGTGCTTCAAGGGAGGCGGGGAGGAGAAAGGGGGGACAGCAAAACAGAGAGAGATCAGATATAGTAGCGGCTTGATAGTGTTCCTATTTCATCCTCCCACTGTAGTAAGTAAATAAAAAGTATTAGGATGGTTGGTTTGGTGCCGTTACTCAGGTATGTATGTATACCTGCAAGGCGGAGGCGGGAGGAGAAGCGACAGCAAAACAGAGAGAGATCAGAAATAGGCTGACAGCGAGAAGTGTTCCTATTCCATTCTCCACTATAGTCAACATTAACAGCATGGATATTGGTTTGCCATTTGTTTACTCAGGACCTGCAAAAATTTGAAATGCATTAGTACCTTTAGGGTGGAAGGGTAGGGCTTATATACAGTTAAAATAGAGGCAGGATAGTATATAGTGTTCCTATTCCATTCTCCACACGATAGTACAAGTATTATGGAAGGCGTGGTTTGCCATTTCGTTTACTCGGGTAGTGTATGTATATACTGCAAGGGGAGGCGGGGAGGAGGAGACAGCAAACAGAGAGAGAGATTAATTCCTTTCCTTTTCCACACGTTTTCTCGACTCCTAACCTCCCTACTCCCCTTCCTTGCCCGGAGAGAAAGACAGCCAAACAGAGAGAGATATATAGGAGCAGCAGCGAGATAGCGTCCTATCCACCCTCCCACTGTAGTAAAAGTCTTAGGCGATGGTTGGTTGCCGGTTACTCAGGTATGTATGTATACCTGCAAGGGGAGCGGGGAGGAAGAGAAAGACAGCAAAGCAGAGAGAGAGATATAGAGCAGCGAGATAGTGTTCCTATTCCATTCCCAACTATAGTCAAATTACAGGCATGGTTGCATTTCGTTTACTCGGGTACTGCACAAAAATGACCAGTGACCCACACCATAGTCAAAAGAAGAAAACACCAATCTGAGACGCGCGTGTAGTAGGCACAGTGGCTGACATCTCAGGGCTTATAATACACCGCGATCCAAAATAGCGGCAGATAGGATAGGTGCGGTGATATAGTGTGCCTATTCCACCTCCACGCTAGCTAAAAGTATTATGCGATGGTTGGTTTGCCATGTCGTTTACTCGGGTAGGTATGTATAGCTGCAAGGGAGGCAGGGGAGGGAGAGAAGGGGGACAGCAAAGAGCGAGAGAGAGATCAGATATAGAGCAGCTTGATAGTGTTCCTATTTCACCTTCCACTGTAGTAAAAGTATTATGGATGGTTGGTTTGCCATTTCGTTTACTCGGGTATGTATGTATAGCTGCAAGGGGAGGCGGGGAGGAGAAAGGGGGGACAGCAAAACAGAGAGAGATCAGATATAGGAGCAGCTTGATAGTGTTCCTATTCACCCTCCCACTGTAGTAAAAGTATTATGGATGGTTGGTTTGCCATTTCGTTTACTCAGGTATGTATGTATACCTGCAAGGGGAGGCGGGGAGGAGAAAGGGGGGACAGAAAGGGATCTCAATCGGTAGACACAGTCTCTTTCTTGGTGCTTAGTGTTCTCAGATTGGCTCACTAATTTTTCACTCTTCTCCTTGTTTGAGCTTGAGCAAAACAGAGAGAGATCAGATATAGGAGCAGCGAGATAGTGTTCCTATTCCATTCTCCAACTATAGTCAAATTAACATGGATATTTGGTTTGCCATTTCGTTTACTCAGGTACCTGCAAAAAATGTGAAATCATTAGTACCTTTAGGGGTGGAAGGGTAGGCCTTATAATACAGTAAAATAGAGGCAGGATAAGGATAGGTGCGGTGATATAGTATTCCTATTCCACCCTCCCACTATAGTAAAAGTATTATGGATTAGTCAGGTACCTGCAAAAAACCTTTTATATAGGGAGGCAGGGAGGGGAAAGATGGGGCAGCAAAAATAGAGGCGAGATAGGGATGGGTACAGCGAGATAGTGTTCCTATTCCAATCAATTTAACTTGGATATTTGGATTGCCATTTCGTTCACGGGAAGGGTATATAGAGGCGTGATGATACAGATAGATAGTCAACTTTCCGGTTATAGTCATAGGTATTAGGGATGATTAGTTGGTAATTTTGTAATTCTATGTGTAATGGCAAACCTACCTCTTGTTATGCAGGTAGTTTGAAGCTGTTGAAAGTGGATCATGGAAAGAAAGTGGACCAGGAAACCAATGGGTCTCCACATGAACACCATTTCCTAGCAAGAGGCTCCACGCTGTGTGTCGTGTCCGTGTTCAGTGTGGAGGGTTGTGAGAGAGAGCTCTGCCTGGCTGGAGGAGACGTGAATGACGGTGGAGAGAGGGAGGGAGGGGAAGAGGGGGAGGGAAGTGAGAGAGGGGAAGAGGGGGAGGGAGGGGAGGGAGAGGGAGAAGAGGAGCAGACAACTGAGGAGAGGAGGGAAGAGTTGGGCAGACTGGACTTTGGTTCCTGTTGTGTGGCACTCACCCTCAATAGCAGATTGCTGGTGCTCCAAATACCTCACAAGTGAGCACTTCTCTACACGATGCAGTATACAGTTGTACAACTTTCAAGGGAGAAGACTCTCACAAATGGTATATAGTTGTCTGCAAAAGTGCTGTCTGAAAATTGTTGGCTACTGCAGTTTCTCCCTCTAACAATTTTACTTATAATATTAGTGCACAGGCTAAATACTGTACATGTTGGTGTGTGTGTGTGTGGTGATTTTGTAGAAGTGAGGTTGTGCGTGTGCTGATTGACGTGGTGTTACCAGGGAGAGTGACAGAGTTCCACGACATGGGTGGTAGTCTAGGTAAGTCACTATTATTATGCCATAGACCTGTTCTTTAGAGTTGACTCCTATATTATACTGCTGATGCTGATATGTATACTGGTGACAGGGTACATGGTGAGTGCGACTCTGTTCCCAGACTGCTTCAGAGAGGAACTCTACTGGCTGTCTCCCTCAGGTGAGGAATACTATATAAGAGTCTGTCAATCATTGTGGCGTAAATTTCGAGGGGAAAATCAGGAGAAAATATCTTGGTACATAGGTTCACAGAGAACTTAATGTGGATAGCCTGACTAACGGTATGTATGAATGTATCCCAGCCATGATGTTGTGGGTGGGATACATTTGTATATACAGTGTGTGCAACAGTTTTCTCAGAGTTCTTACATTTCACACACTCCTCCCTCTCTATTCGCCAGGGAAGCTGCGAGGGATGCTGCCATGTCTCGGAGCCGGTCGTCACAGTTTCCTCTCGCTCACCCTCCCACCTCCTCCCACCCCCTCACAGGGCACCCAGGGCACGAGAGAGGAAGAGAGGGAGGGGGAGGAGGGCGGGGGACAGTGTCTGTTCTTCAATGATGGTCAGGGTGGGATCTGCTGCCTTCAACTGGACACTTGAACACCCAATGACCAAATACCACCATTAGATATTTTTAACAATGATAAATGATTGTGATTTATAGTGGTGAAATATTGTCTGTGTGGCTGCTGCTATCAGTTCTTTCAGGTGTACCAGGAGTATTCTCTGGTGATGACGGGTCCACAAATGCTTCTCCGTTGTCGAGAAAAAAGGAGCCCCTGTTAGGAGAGTTTTCTAGGTCCGAGCGGAGCACGACGGGGCTCACGTGCACCAGCTCCTTGACCGAGCTCAGCATCCCTACAACCGACGGCGTGTTCTTGTGGACAATTGTCTTGTGCATCTTGACCAGCCCCAGGGCTTTGAGCGTCCTCTTCTGCCAGTACGGCTTGCTTATGCCGCTCCGGATCAGAGTCACGGCCAGTAGCTTAGGAATCTCCTTTCCAACAGCCGACATAGCAGCGAAATCACACAGTCGTCCGGTCAGCGTGCAGCGTGGAAGAATCCATAACCTTTGAACTCTAAAACGAGGTGTGCGTTATTTGGAATCACGAGTCACACGACATCGGACCAATCAGGTTTCCAGATTGCTGTGTCCGAAAATCAAAAACACAGGAGAGACAAGGACAGAAGGGAAGGAGGAGAACCCAGCCAACCCTCGCTGGATTTGGTGGCGTGGACATGTCGGACTCGGAGAAAGAAGACGCCGGGCGGACGTCGCCTATTTCAAGTCGACACGAGAAGTCGCTGGGCCTGCTCACTGCCAAGTTCGTGGAGATGTTGAAGAACGCCGAGGGAGGCCTCCTAGACTTGAAAAAGGTGTTCGGCCCTGTATCACACAATGGTAGACACGTGGAAGAGATGTATAAAATTTAAAAAAAGTATACACTGGGCAGAAATTCACCATCCCTACATCCTAACATCAATTACAGTATGCGACTGAAGCAAAGCCTGTATTTGTACGTGTATGCGTGTGGTGTCATGACATGGGTGTTGTGTCATTCCCAACTCTATACGTCCCTACACACATGCAGGCTGCGGACATGTTGGACGTGAAGCAGAAGCGACGCATCTATGACATCACCAATGTTCTGGAGGGAATCGGTCTCATTGAGAAGGAGACAAAGAACACCATCAGATGGATGTGAGGGGACTCACCCTACTTGTTATGGCTATATATTGCTCTTCTATGTGAAACTGTGTGTAGATGTCTGTTAGAGCCTCCTATATATGTATATATAGTCCACTCCGTTATCTCTGTTCACTGTGGGGGCAAATTTTCTGACACTCTCTTGTCTGTCTCCTTTGTCTCCTTAGACTAAGCTGGGGGGCCTGTGCCTTGGTTTTGTACATGTTAGTATGGGGAATAGTTGTGTGTGTGTCCCCATAATTCCTGCACATGTGTAGACGGGGAAGGCCTGTGTTTCAAAGGTACCATTAACCCTACTCCTCCCCCATTATCAGTGGAGCGAGTCAGGTGATAGACGTGGTGGAGACGATGAAGCGACTGGAGGAGTTGAGGGAGAGGAGAGAGAGACTCGCCCGGAGAGAGATGGAGCTGGACCAACAGCAGCAGAGGATGGAGCAGTGCCTCAGGAACATCACAGACGACACCATCAACGAACAATATCCTCCCAACCATGTGTAAAATTGTGTGCGTGCGTGCGTGTGTGTATGCGTGTGTGATGTATAGTGTGTATCATACGCTTGTAATTTGTAAAGTTTTGTAGAGCAAAAGCAAATCTGGTGAACCAGTTACCATGCTCACTGTGCCAAAGGTTCTTTTTGTGCTGATTGAGGTCAATGGGATAAAGTGCAAGCTATTGAGAAAGCACTATTCTAGTGAGCTAAGTTTAGGCTGAGGTAAATGAAGCAAGTGATGGGCCTGAAATAATTATTGCGAAAGTTCTGCACGTGTATTGGTGTAGTGTAAGGTGGCATAGTAGATCCCCCGTCCCTATGTGGAATAATAGTATCTGCTTGCTCTGTGTGTCTCTGTAAGCAAAAAAACTCTCTGCCGTGACCCTTGACCCTTGACACATTCTCCACCCTTTCCTACGTGACTCATCAAGACATCTGCCAGCTCCCTCCCTTCAATGGTACATTCCCTCTCCTACAGCTATTTCTATATAATATGTCTCCACTCTTTTCCCATTCCTCACTCTGAGTAGGGTATTATGTAATTGTTTAAAGTGTGTACTTTTCACAAGAATTTCACGACCGAATGTTCCATTGTGCTGGTGACATAGTGTACTATGATTCCTCCAATATACTCCAGGGAGCACAGTACTGGCTATACAGGCTCCTGAAGGGACTCAGCTCTCTGCTGACAGGGTAACGCTCCCCCTTACTCACTATACAGTCCGCTATAGTATATACACATAATATAGACACCCTACTGATGTAGTATATAGTACTGTATACTTCTCTCTCTGTAGAATGATCAATATCACATGCACCTGAGGAGCTCCAAGGGCCCCATCAAATGTCCTGGTCCTGAATCAAGACGAAGACCTAGCTTCGCTGGTTCCCAACACAACCGCTGATAGCAATCAATCACAGGGGCAGCCCCTCACCACAGCGGACGACTCTAGTACCCGTACCACTCTCCCCTCGACTTCTCACCCTTCAATATCGTCATCCACCACTACCACCGGATCTTCTACTAGTCTGCTAGCCTCTATAGCTGGACCTACTAGCTCAGTAACTGCATTAGCTGGATCTGTTGCTAGACCTGTAGGCTCTGTAGCCGAGCCACAGTCTATTGCTGGGCCTACTACTGTGGCCGGTGTGAGAGTTCCGACCGGTGGTGGAGTTGTGACTAGGAGAATGAGACGACAGGCTGCAGGAGAGTCGCAGGGAGGGGAGGGGAAGGGGAGGAAGGGGGAGAGGGAGAGGGGGGTTGAGGAGAGTGGTAGTGTGAGTGGTGCAGCTGCTGTCAAAGTGTCCATTGATGAAGTAGAGGATATGGACACAAAAGAGGTACACTGTACTGTGGTATTGTGTTTAAAAGCAAGACAGTATTCTCAGTGTTAACATGTTCTACGTGTTCTGTAGAACACAGAAGAAGATCCACTCGTGAAGCAGCCGAGCATCAGTCAAGACAGTAAGCTCATGGTTCAGATGTGTTGTTGATCATGTCAAGTCCTTACTCCCTGATATTCCAGGTGAAGCACCAAAGCAGGATTCTCTGACCCTATCTGAAGGTACATAATGGAGTTGTTTAGGCATCTCATGTGTGCCACAACAGTGTATGTTGGGCATGTAAAAAGCATTGGCCTTTTGATGGAGCAATTCCGAGTCACGTGTTGTGCACAGCTAAACTAATATTGGCGAGCTTTTACCATCCTTGCCAAGTTCCCTTCCTATATATCACACTGACAGTATATACACTATGGCGGAAGGCAGGAGCAGCCATCACATTGCTCTAGCCGCCATTTACACATGAAATGGTGCCTTGATCCCAGAGAACACATTACATGACGTACTCTCTGCAAGCCAATAGAGACTGCCAGTCTTACAACAAGATGTCTCAGACTGACCAAACTGTCTGAATATATATAGGAGCATGAAAAGAAAATAAACAGGACAGCTGCTCTTGTCTAAATATACAGCCACAGTGTTATGTTTAAGATTGCAAGATTGCAGCTCCTTTTGTCTTACAGTTCCCCTGACGATGCTCCAGCTATCCCCAGCACCCGGAGATCAAGACTTTCTCTACCATCTCGGAGATAGGGAGGGTGTTTGCGACCTCTACGACCTCATTAGTGACCCCTCCTCCCACCACCCTACCACCACTGCCACTTGATAAATTTTCAAACTGCCCGTGTTGTACTCCAGTCATCACACTTTTATATACTCTACTTTTCCTACCGTTTCTCCCCTTTTCAGACAAATTCTTTTTTATCACAGTCACACAGCTTTCTACTTTTACTTTTCTACGAGTTTCTCGCTATAACAAAAATTCTGTTGTTTGTCACTACTGCTTTCGTTTTGCTCATTTTTTCCAAATTGCCTAAAAATATTTCTCCATTGCCGCCTAATTTGATTGTCCTACAGTAAAACAAACTGCATGATTTACAATAATGAGTGTAACAAGTATAATATAATATATTATAGATGCAAAAATCCAGCTATATAATTATGACACATGTGGTTGTAGTGTTTGATCACTCCAGGTTGTAGTGGATGCAGGCCTGTTTTGCTGCAGACTGCTCTGCCGTCTTCTTGTTGGCGTAGCCCTTGCCCTGGAAGTGCATGACCTCTCTGGTAATCTCGTCTCTCAGGGTGACCTCTGTAACAAAGCGCCCTCCGTTCCCCTGCGATGTGCTGTACTGAGGATTGCTGCGGCCTTGCTTTGCCAGAAATTCTTGCAGCATTCCCTTGTAGTTTATCGTTATGTCTACAAACACAATAAAATTGTTATAGCTACATGCAACCCACAAAAATTTCCTTATTACATCACAGACATGAGGATAAATGCATGGTTTTTCTTACTACTTACTCTCGGGCACAGCTGCAGTTCTTGCAGAGAATCGACTGGTGAGAGGGCTCCTGATGCTGGCTCCTCCCCCTACAAACGAGGCGGACGATGCAGAGGACGAGGATGAGGCAGAGGAGTAAGGATGGGGAGCACTGTCTCCATTGGTGGCAAATCTGCTCCCAAGTCCACCCATACTCCCGTTGGCTGCAGAGTAGGATCCATATCTGCTGCCCAAAGAAGCCCCTGCACCAGCATCTTCCCCTCCCTCCAAGGTCACCAGCCCAATATCAAGAGCTGCTCTCCCGGCTGCATCTTGCTCTGCCTTTTTCTTGGCCGGCATTGGCTTGGAGCGGTACTCGTTACCGTTTACGGTCAGGATGGTCACAAACCCGGTTGCGTCGTCAGGATACTCTGTAGCATACTCTGGCATCGAGAGATAGTGCTTCTGACAGTACTCTTGGACGATGGCCTTGTAGTTTCTCTCTGGGAGTTCCATGCTGCGTGCGGCTGGTGGTGACCTGGCAGAGTTTCTGGGCACACTTCTCTCAACATTCTCCTCCGTTCCTGTGTAAATACCAATGAGGCACCCATCCTAACACATGATAATCATACATGGAAGTAATATCATGTTGAGAATTTGGTATATACAAGGGTCGCAACAGAGGGTAAACTGTTTTGATGAGTATATAACTCCCTCCCAGCCAATGAGCCAACTCTCTACACAGTACCACATGTGAATTACTAAGGTGGGCACAGTTCCAAGATGCACCAAGACGTGGTGAATCAGAGGCTGCAGCTGTAAGGACATGCCAAATGGCCAGCGTTCCGATGGGAAAGCACTCTCAGCTAAGCCCGTGGGAATGGTAAACATTCCCTACATTAAGCTATGTCATAATATAAAAATTGTGTGTGGCAAGCCTATACAACTAACCGACTATAATCTTTATGACCAACCTACTTTGTTCAATGCATATAAATGCCCGTGCAAAATGAAACGCGTATAAAAGTAATTACGCCGCGTGGCGCGCATCTGCGGATTAAGTTTGTGAACCATGCAGAGCTCATCTTCCAGCAAAACCAATAGACAGTAGCTAATACTGTTTAGAGCATGTTGACGTATAGCTGTGCAGTTCCTCACCGTCCTCCCTGCCGCTGATGTTGAGCAGACTAAGTCCGACTTCAGCCAGCGCCACTAGGGATGCGTAGTCCTTGGCTTGCGTGAATGACTCCGAGTCGTTCGAGAGGTATTCCTCCTCACCGACCGTCACAGTAGCGGTGAACTTTCCGCGAGGCGACTCCTGTACGTCGTATTCTGGCGGAGGGAGACCTCCGGCATTGCAAAGCTGCTCCAGCTTCCGACTGTAGTCAGCCGCAGCCGACGCGCTCCCGCTAGCAGAGCGAGCCGCGAGGCCCGTCCGTCTCGCAGTGACGGAGTCTCGGACGGAGTCGTCCGGTAGCCCGCCGCCGTCGGCGCCGTATCCGTGTCCCGCGGAGGATCTCGAAACGGGAGTCCTGCCACTGCTGCTGCTCCTACTAAAGGTCGGCTCGGGGGCTAGCTTTAGATCAACGTAAGCAACTCGCGCGGCATCCTCCTCGGCGAGTTTCTTTGACGAGTGAATGGCCCTGGAACCGTAACTGGCGTCGCGGACGAGGACGGAACTGGCGTAGCCGCCAGAGCCCTCTGCACGCTCCGTAGAATAGACTGGAAGCTGCAGGTGATGTTCCTGGCAGTAAATCTGCAGAAGGTTCACGTAGTTGGCCATGCTGCGGCAGTTGGCTGCGCCGCTGGAACTGGCTCTTTTTGTTGCGAGGTTGCGCGCGTAGTAGTATTTACGTAGGTTTTAAAGCGCATGCGCATTAGACACGTATGACGTTATCCACTTTAGCACGTTGGCACTTTTCAGCAAACAACGCGCCAGTTTGTTTCAGCTATGGCTGCTCAGGCCGTGGAATACTTTATCCTTCTGACGGTGGCTGGGACACAGCCCGAAGAATACGAGGAGAACTTCATCGTCCTGTTCTCGTGGGCCGTCATCAGCAAGTCAAGGAACCAGGTGGGCACTATTTAGAACCTGGGGCGACACTTGAATCCGAGTGTATATACAAATCCCGTGTGTTGCTATAGTGGTGGTGGTGGTTGTAAGAATCACTCCTTTTGCTCTCCTCTTTTCTGTTGGTGTGCAGGTGTTGACCAAAGAGCAGCTGTACGTGCAGCCCAGTCAGAGTGTCAGTCCGTCCAGCCTGCCTGGAGGGATCAAGCCTGAGGCTGTCAGTAGCGCTGCCCCCTTGCCTGTCATTATCAAGCAGGTAAGTGGAATGAACCACACTCCTCTAATTATATAGGTGCAATGAGGGCTTTTAAAAGTCGATTTACTTAGTGTGTGGGCATTAGCCTGCAACAAAAACTTCTCTGATAGTGCACTTCCTAAAACGTGTGTTACAGTTTGTCTAATACCAACAGCAATATCGTTGTGGATCTATTATGCCCACTTTAGGCTAACGGCCAATTTAGCTTTGACAGATTGCTTGTCCTTATGCACATGTACATATGTAGGGCCCTCCATCCACATTGGTTGTTGGTGCTATAAACACGAGTGGACATTGTACAACATACACTATAAACATGAGTGTTGTCGTATGCAGTTCCATGCAGCAGTGTCCAAGTTGGGCCACTCGTTCATGCTCCTCTGCCCGAGCCCTCTTCCCCTGCGTCACTTCATACATCGCGAGGCTCAGGCCCACGGCATACAGCTCGAGAACTACTTCTACCAGTACGTCGACATCAACACCGAATTCTCCAGGGGCTTCCCCGATAATCAGCGCCCCAATACTCTCGAGGAAATGTGTGCATGTATCCCTCTCACCCAGTCTCTTGTTGTTACTCCAAGTATTTGAAGATTCCACTTTTAGAAGTTGCCTTAGCCCTCTGCCTCTCTTACTCCTAGTTGATTCCCTGTACCTCCTCTCATTACAGTAAAAGGTTCCCTCTGCCCCCCTGTCATTATACTGCTAATAGAAAATTCCCTCAGATTTACTTTCACTGTACTGCTTCTATTAGTCTCAAACCACAACTAAATTCCCTGGCCGCTCAGGGCCTTTCTATGTCTCGTACTCCGCCTCAGTATTATAGGAACCTTCTTTTATCTATGCATACATCATGGACTCTACTATTACTATGTCCAAGTAAAAGTATACTATAGCGAGAAACTTAAGAGAGTGAACTTTAGTGGAATTCTGCCGGGGGGCTTATAATATTATGAACAGTTATCTCCCATACTAATATGGTTTGTGTGGTGTGATAGAGAGACAGTTCCTTGACAGAGGGGCTAGTCCTCGGGATCGATGTTGCTCCCAGCAGTCCCAAACTGGGGCTGGCCGAGCTAAAGATGGTGGCCGACATCACCCAGAAACTCATCATGCAAGGTATGTATACTTCACCAGCTCTGGCAGTGGGAAAGTTTCAGAAGAGGGGGGCGGAGAAGGGAGGGTGCAAATGTGAAACTAAAAATTGAGTGGGAGCATCAAGGTTTGATTCACAAGCTCTAGCACCAGATTATAGTGGGAAAACTTTCAGGAGAGAGGAAAATGTGCAAAATTGAGTGTGTGTGTTTTTTCCATTGCCCTAACAAGGGTCCAAGTCCTCTGTGTCTCTGTCGATTGTACTGTCTGTGTTTGTTTCCAGGGCACACGTTTGGTAACCCTGATAGGATAAAGAAGGAGAACGACTCCAACGCACCTGCAGAGTGAGTGTCCAGCACCCAGTTGAGTGTCTGTTGGTTTGTAATACTCTAACCCTTGTGGTGTGTGCGCTTATAGTAGTAATGAGTACAGTATTTAGTGGGTGTTTATACCAGGCTGTTTATAAACTATAGTAACTACACACTCAAAGTACACATCAAATGACAATTAGTGGATTGAGCATGAAAACTCTATTTGTACAAACCGTTGTTTGGAGTTAGGGCCTTATCGTATCCCAGTCTCTCATTTTTTTACATTTTCATGCATCTTTGTTAGCGCATAAATATTGCTTCGCAAAGTGTCTACCGTGAGGGTAGGGTTGCATTGCCACCCACACTGGTATATAATATATATCCCTAAGTAGAGTATACAGCACCAGTCAGAAAAAACGCACCAAATTTATGAAGTGGCAGGCAAGGCAGCAGTGCACTTGGCTCAATATGTGTTCTTCGGCACAGAATCGATGCGCACAAACACTGCTGCCAGTCTGGATGAGAAAAAAATGAAGAATATAATATTAGGAAACTGCGGAATAAAGCGATGCGCACAAGATAGAAGTGCCCTTTGAGGAAAATGCAAAAAAAGCAATTGGACAGAAATGTAAAAACTTGCGTTACAATAAATAGACATTGCCAACCATGCATTTACTATTCTCTTTCATTCATCTTTTTCATCTGTTACGCTTTCATCTCTTCACCAAGTATGAAGAACACATTGCATATGATGTATCACACTCATTAACCTCTCATCGACGAAACCATACATTTTGCCATGCTACTAAACATTGTCTCCATAAATTTATTATAATTGTGTAAACTACGGAAAAAAGCGATGCGCACAAGATAAAAGTGCCCTCTGGGGAAGCAATTGGACAGAAACGTAAAAACAATAAATATACATTACATATGCATAGCCAGTGCAACTTGTAGTATCCAGTTGCTGCTCCATCTAAATGTATAATACGAGGAAAAACTTTACGCAAATGGTTGATATATTTATTGCATTTCTCTACACTAACAGTGT
>CASHTH010003978.1:0-44485 GCA_030341885.1 Geodia barretti | reverse complement strand
TCTAGCTCCTCGGCCCAAAGGCGATGAACCGACGGTAACGGCGTACCTGATCAGCCAAGACGATTCCGCCAGCGCAGTACTTCCGAGGGCGATGCCGGAGGTGAGGGTGTTGTCGTTGGCCCCTGCCTCCGTCTGCGGACCCACATCGTAGTGCCCGCCTACAATGACAGGCCGTCTCCGCTGCCTTCCAATTCGGCGACCACGTTCTGAGATCGCATTTCCTCCGTCTCTATACTGACCGAAACAGTAACGTCCCCCGCACCCGTCATCGAAGCCAGTTGCTCCCCCATGGCTCCCGCGGGCAGTACCAGGGCAGGGATCGTGGATTCGGCTGCCAGCAGGGGTGCGAACCGCGTGCAGGCCCGTTATGTTTCACGGAAACTGACAGCGCCACGCCCGGCCTCGGCGGCGGCACTGACCTTTTCCAATACGGATCGACCAGCGTGGGCGTCGTCCAGTGCGACGTCTCCCGGTTGGATCAGGACAACATTCCCCGCAAGCCCGCCTTCGGGAAAGTCCTCGCTTCGCCCCTGACCCACTGCGACCAATGAGCCAAAATCCATCCCGCCGGCGGGGGTGGTCGTCAATGGCAGACCGGGAAATTCCGTTTGCATCGGCGACTCAACAACCACCTTCGCATTCTCGCCGCGGGTCTGCATGTAGCGGGCGATGTCGAAGAACTCAAAGGAGAATGGCTGTATTTCCGCCGGGTAGCCTATTGCGTCCAGCCGCTCCTTCAGGTGCTCGGCCGCTTGGAGCTCTTCGGGGCTTCCGGCCTCCCGGTGGCCCAGTTCCTCAATCAATTCTTCCACGAGGGCAAACACCCTTTCTGAGGCCGCCCGATGTTCTTCGGATACGTACTGCACGTCCGTAGGTGGTGACGGTTGCAACGTGACGGCGGCAGTGGGCTCAGGCGTGGGAGTCGAGGATTTGATAGTCTCGGTGGGCGAGGGCACTGCCGTGGCCGGAGTCGGGGCAGGTGTGGACTCGAGCGTTGCGGGAACGGCGTCAGCCGTCTCTGTCGACGGCGGCGCGGTGGCGGCGGGCGCCCCATCGGAACAGCCAACGCACATGGCCACCATCAGGATGGCGGCAAGAAAGGCGACCAGGCCGGTCGCCAATCGGGCCAGCAATGCCCCAGGAAAGCTATTCAACATTCTGTCCAACCCTCACGAACGGAGGCCGCAATCTACAGCAATTGCATTCTCTGTTCAACAGTCAGTGGTGGGCCGTTGTATTGGCAAACCACGGTGAATTTACATTTGTGGGTACAACGCCAAGGAAATTTTTCTGAATGGAAAGACGCGCTTCCGGCTTGGGCGGGAACAATCCACTATGCGTATATTGATGACATTTACCGCTTGCCAAGCCTCATGACGCCTACGTACCATATCTTGGTATGACTGCTGCCAGAAATAATGATCTTGCCGATCCTGTGCCTGCCATAAGGCCGGCAGATCCAGCGCAAACAGACCGGAAAGACCGAATGGGACGAAATGACACCGAAATTTGAAATTTTCCCCATTTTTAGGAGATCACAGCTACGAATGAACGAGGAAATGGGACAATTTGGGACAAAAATGGGAGCCCGTGGGAAGACTCTCGTCCCATTTCTCCCATTTCCCCACAGGCACACCTCATTGCCCTCTGCAGGTACGTCCCTCTCCGAAACAAATACTCGATTGTCTGCGCCGCCGCGGAATTGCTCTATTCAGGCCCCATGGCCCTGGTCCTTACGGCATATTTTCATTGACATTGATGCACGTAATAAATAGGATTGGGACAAAGCCTGCGCGCGTTACGTCGCGTGATACTACATAGCGGTCAGACTCCTATCTGAAGGAGGGTTTCCAATGGCGGACAAAGAACAGATTGCCCTTATGGGCCACCTGATGCGTAGAGCCGGATTCGGCGCACCCTACGAGGAGTTGGCGATTCGTGCCGCAAATGGGTACGAGGCCACGGTGGAGGAGCTGCTGAATCCGGAGCAGTTTGAGCCGGTCGATAACGATCTGCTCTACCGATTCATGCCGGGTTACGAGGGAGCCTTGGGCCCGCCCCTGAACCAGGCAGAGTGGGTCTACCGGATGATCAACACCCAGAGGCCTCTCGAAGAGAAGATGGCCCTTTTCTGGCACCAGCTATTCGCCACCGGAAACTCCAAGGTGGACAACCCGCCGGAACTGACCCAGCAGATCATCATGTTCCGCGAGCACGGGATGGGCAGCTTCCGGGACCTGTTGGTGGAGCTGGCCCGCAACCCGGCCATGATCTTCTGGCTGGACAACAACGGCAATCACATGGGCGCCATCAACGAGAACTGGGGCCGCGAGTTGCTGGAGCTGTTCTCCATGGGAGTGGGCAACTACTCCGAGGACGACATCAAGGAGGCCTCCCGAGCCTTCACCGGCTGGACCATCGGCCCGAAGATTCCGCGCAACCCGCTGGGTCGTTTCTACTGGAGTTCGAGTACCGCCCCCGAGGACCACGACGACGCGGCGAAAAAACCTTCCTGGGCAACACCGGCAACTTCGACGGACAGGACATTATCGACATTGTCGTGAAGCAGCCGGCCAGCGCCCGCTTCACTGGCACGCCACCTCTACAACTTCTTCGTGGCCGACGAGCCGCAGGTACCAAGCTGGAACATCACGCCACCCAAACGACCCTGCCGCCGTAGACGCGCTGATCGACACCTACGACCGGACCGGCGGCGACATCCGCGAGATGCTGCGAACGCTGTTCAACTCCGACTTTTTCAAGGCGGCCCGGTACTCGCGGGTGAAGAGTCCCGCCGAGCTGGTGATTGGCACCGCCAAGCTGGCAGGCAACTACCGGGGCCCACGTCCCGGTTTCAACCAGCTGGCCTTCGAGTGCGCCTACCAGGGACAGGAACTGCTGAACCCGCCCAGCGTCGAGAGTTGGCACACCGGTGCGGAGTGGATTGACGGGGGCGCCCTTGTGCGTCGCGTCAATTTCGCCGCCGGTCTGCTGGGCAATACCGAGTTGCCAGGTGTTCAGGCCATCATCGCCAATCTGCGGGAGCGAGGGTCTATGACCCCGGCGCAGTTAGTCGATGCCAGCCTGGAGTTGGCCGGGCCCGTGGAAGTCAGCGAGGCCACCTACTCCGAACTGCTCGACCAAGCCAGGCAGGGCGGAGATCTGACCTGGGACAATGAAGACGCCGAGAGGCGGGTCGGGTTGATGCTGGCCCTGATCGCTGCATCGCGGGATTTCCAGTTCGCCTGATTTTCCGTTCGTTCTTTTTGCCCTCCGGCCACAACTGCCGGAGGGCCGGCCCCCATCGCAAAGAAAGCGGAGGAGCGCAATGGCTACTACCAAGAAGGACCCGGTGGTCGTGGTACTGCAGATGACCGGCGCCAACGACTACCTGAACACCATCATTCCCTACACCAGCGGCCACTACCGGGATGCCCGGCCCAGGGTCGGCATCCCCGAAGACCAGGTCCTGCCCATCGACGCTGAGCTGGGCTTCAACCCCAACATGGCTCCATTCAAGAAGCTGTACGATGAGGGCAAGGTCGCCATCATCAATGGCATCGGCTACGAGAATTCGCCCCGCTCGCATTTCCGCTCCATGGACATCTGGCACACTTGCGAGCCAGACATCGTCGGCACCGAGGGATGGGCCGGCCGCGTTATTCGCGACTTGGACCCCAACTCCGAGAACGTGCTGAAGGGCGTGAACTTCGGGCAGGGATTGCCCCGCGCCCTGTCGTTGCGCGGCGTTCCGGTGACGTCGGTTTCCAGCCTGGAGTCCTACGGCGTGCTGTCCAGCGTCCCGGTGTGTCGGCGGAGGCCGAACGTGCCCAGATCCTGGACCGCTTTGCCCGTATGTACGCTCCGGCAGTGGGCACCGGCGCAGTGATGGACTACCTGGGGCCAGACCGGCCGCGACGCGCTGCAGGGAGCCGACATCATCCGCAGCGCCCTCAGAACGCTACTCATCCACAGTCGAGTACGCCGAGACGCCCATCGCCAAGTACCTGCGGGACATCGCCCAGGTCTACCTGGCTGACCTCGGCACGCAGTTGTTCTACACCCAGAACGGCAGCTTCGACACTCACTTCAACCAGCCGCCGATGCACACCAAGCTGTGGATCGATATGTCCAGCGCCATCAGCGACTTCTTTTGACGATCTGAAGGAGCACGACGCTGGCGACAACCTGATTATGGTGCTGTTCACCGAGTTCGGACGCCGGGTGAGGGACAACGGCACCGGCACCGACCATGGCGCGGCCGGCGCGGCCTTCGTGATCGGCAACCAGGTCAAGGGCGGGATGTACAGCCAGTATCCATCGTTGAAGCCCGAGGACCTGCAGCAGGGCGACCTGGCCCCCAACTATGACTTCCGGGGCTTCTACTCCACCATCATCGACCGCTGGCTGGGCCTGGACCCGGTGCCCATCGTGGGCGGCAAGTTCGAGCAGATGGACTTCGTGTAGAAGCGGACATTCCCTCACAATCGTCGACGGGGCGCACGGCTGTGCGCCCCTACATTACTGGCGAGGTGCAACTATGCTAACGACAGTGGCAGCAGGCAGGGTTTTCGACTACAGCTACTGCCTGGGCATGTACGGAATGTCGGGGCAGGGATTCTGGACGCCGCAGGATATGGCCCTGGCACCTGGGTCTAACGGGGATCCGGGCATCGTGTACGTCATCAACCGGGGCGCCGAAGAACTGGGCCAGCGCGTCAGCCGCGTCACCCTCGACCACCAGTTCCTCGGGCAGTCGGAGCATTCGGCCGCGCCGACGGGCAGTTCATCTGGCCCCGCGCCATCGCTCTGGACGACGACAACAACGTATTCGCCACCGATGACTTCCTTAACCGCGTCTCGATCTTCGACCCGGAAGGCGCTTTTGTGTCCAGCTGGGGTGAGGCAGGCAGTGGTCCGGGCCAGCTCAACGGAGCTGCCGGCATAGCTTTCGACACGGATGGCAGCGTGGTGATGGTGGACAGCCTGAACCACCGCGTCCTGCGCTTCACACGCGACGGCGAGTACCTGGGCGGGTTCGGCAGCCACGGCAGTGGCGACGGGGAACTCGATATGCCGTGGGGTGTCTGCATCGGCTCCGATGGCGCGGTCTACGTGGCCGACTGGGGCAACCAGCGGGTGCAGAAGTTTGACAGCGACGGCAACCTGCTGCTCAAGTTCGAGGCCTCCGTCTCCGGAGTGGGTGCCCTTGAGCGTCCGACCAGCGTGGCAGTGGACTCCGATGGCGACGTTTACGTCACTGACTGGGGCGCTCATCTGCTGCAGGTCTACGCATCCGACGGGCGGTTCATAACCTCGCTGGTGGGTGATGCACAGCAACCGTCACCGTGGACGCAGACCTACATCGACGCCAATCCGGACATCGTGAAGGCACGCCGCCGGGTCGACCTGGAGCCGGAATGGCGTTTCCGCCGTCCCGTGTCGGTGATCGTAGACGAACACGACAGCATCTACGTGCTGGAAGCATTCCGGCACCGGCTGCAGATCTACGACAAGGTCAGGGACTACGAGGAACACCCCCTGAACCTGTGATCCGGCTCAATCCGAACCTGCTGGAAGGCTTGTGGCGGCGCACTCAGCGCCGCCACATTGCATGTGCAGCGGAGCCCTCACATGGCGCGGACCGGATATGGTAAGGGCTGGTTAAAGACATTGGGGGCGGCTCAGGGAGAGTGCTTCCAGCTAATCGCCGTTGCACGGGTCGACATCGGCGCCAAGGGCCTCCTGCACTTCCTCCCAGTAGCCTTGCGCGGGCTGCTTCCCCCAGCCATCGTAATGCACCAGTTCATCCAGCGGCAGGCGGTCGCGCCAGCCAGTGGACTGGAGCACCGGCGCGGCGGGAAACTCCACGGGATAACCCAGGCACAAGTAGGCCACCGGGACGACATGGGGCGGTATGCCCAGTATCCGGCGGAGTTGCGGAAGCTTCAGGATGCTGACCCAGCCCACACCAACCCCCTCGGCCCTCGCCGCCAGCCACAGGTTCTCCACAGCGCAGCAGGTGGAATAGACATCAGTTTCCGGCATTGAGTTGCGCCCCAGCACCTCCTCACCCCTGACGGGATCACAGGTTATGCACAGATTTACCGGAGCCTCCAGGATTCCTTCCAATTTAAGCGAAAGGTACTGGTCGCGTCGGGCGTCGTCGAAGAACTGGGCGGCAGCCTGACGCTCTCTCACGAAAAGATCCTTGACCCGGCCCCGAGTCTCGACATCGCTCACCATAATGAAGTCCCAGGGTTGCATGAAACCCACCGACGGTCCATGGTGGGCGGCCCTGACGATGCGGGCCAGCGTCTCAGGTGGCACCGGATCGTCGCGGAACAACCGGATGTCCCGCCTCTCGTAGATGGCCCGGTAGAGGCCTCGCCGTTGCTCCAGCGGAAATTCTGCCCGTTTCATTCTGCGTACCTCGTAGCGACCAAACGCCGGAAAAATGAAAGCCCCCGCCCTGCGAGGGGACGGGGGCATTGATGGCATACAAACCTGCCCGCTCAATCCACGAAGCGGCTGGACAATGCGCGGCAGGTCTCCTGACTCATGGATCTAGGCCCCCCGGCGCCTTCCCGCCCATTGCCGGGCAGTGGCAGGAATACACCTTGCCGAAGGACTCCCCAATTACAGTGGCGGGCCCGTGCCGGAGTTACACCGGCTTCCCTATTCTCCCCGCTGCCCCGAATGCGACAGCAAGGCACCGCGCGCTATTCTGTTTCCATCGCCCACATTAGGCGAGGAGTCGGCAACTGTCAACATCTCGGTGGGGAGCAGCGCATTCGCCCCTCTTGTACAAAAAGTCATCCGGGTCTTCTCGGCCCCATGGAATCTGGTTGTTGCAAGGACGACAGACCCCGTCGTCAGCCTGATCCGGCAACAGTACGACGTCGCGCCGTTGTTGTAGAATAGCGCGATGACTTCTGAGCGGACGGAACTATGAACGAACGACGCGAGCGAATGACCCACGTTTTCGCGGGCAACCCGATGAACCGGGGTGAGGTGGAGCGGCGCGACGAAGAGTGGCTGACGGCCCCAGGCCAGCGACCAGTCCAGCCGCATTCTGCCGATGTGGCAACTGAACGTGCCGGTCTCGGCAGATCACGCCCTGACCTGGATGAACCCGGACGAAGTGCACCGCCTAAACGCGGAGGGGGAACTCGTTTTCCTTGGCCTGCTGGACGGGGTGTCCCATTTCGTCCTGGATGTTTCCTCCGTGGACCGAGGCAACATTGAGCGGGACGGGCTGACTTTCGAGGACGCACGGACCACCGCCGAATACATGAGCGGCACCGACTCGGGCATTGTGGCCCAGGCCCGGGCGCAGCTGAGCTGGCACGGACGCCACGGCTTCTGCTCCGTCTGCGGACTCCCCACCACATCTCCCGCGGCGGGCAGGTACGGCGCTGCCGTCCCAAGGAGGACGGTGGATGCGGCACCGAGCATTACCCACGCACCGATCCTGTGATCATCACCGTGGTGCACGACGGTGAACGCTGCCTGCTGGGACAATCGCGGGAGCGTCTCGTCGCCATGCGACGTTACTCGGCGCTGGCAGGCTTCATGGACCAGGGTGAGTCGATAGAAGAAGCCGTGGCCCGTGAGGTGATGGAAGAAGCCGGGATACAGGTGGGTGCAGTGCGCTACCATTCCTCTCAGCCATGGCCCTTCCCGTCCTCGCTCATGATAGGCTGCCACGCCGATGCCGCCACCACCGAAATCCATTTCGAACCTGAGGAAATGGCTGACGTACAGTGGTTCACCCGCGATGAGGTACGGCTGGCGCTGGAGGAGAGGAGCGAGATCCTCGCCATTCCCGGCCCCACGGCCATTGCCCACCACCTGATAAGGGCTTGGGTCAGCGGCGAGGTGGGTTAGAGAAGCGACAGCCATTCCTGACTGGGGAAGTGAGTGAAGGTTGTGGGATGGACAGAACCCTAATTGCTAAGTAAGTAATCTGGGAGGCTTGAAATGACCCAAACGGCCCCGAAAATCGACGCATCCAAGACAGCCGTCCTGATAATGGACTTCCAGCAGCGCATTGTGAATAACGTGGCGTCGGAACCGGAGGCAGTGGTTCGAAACGCCGCCCGCGCCCTGGAAGGTGCCCGTGCCGCTGGCATCCCGGTCATTTACGTGGTTCACCGGGGTGGGCCGTTCGCCGAGTACGCTCCCGACGTGGAACTGCACGGGGGCGTGGCGCCGGCGGAAGGCGAGTTAATCATCACCAAGACCAAGCCCGGACCCTTCTCGACCACCGCTCTGGACGTCGGTCTGCGGGAGATGGGAAGGGACAATCTGGTTGTGATGGGCGTGGCCACCAGCGGTTGTGTTCTCTCCTGCGTCCGGTGGGCGGTCGATGTGAACTACAGTTTTGTCGTGGTCGCCGACGCATGCTCGGATGCGGACCCGGAGGTCCATCGTGTATTGACCGAGAAGGTGTATCCGCGTCAGGGAACCGTCATCAGCACTGACGAGTTCCTGGCGGCCATAACATAGCCAATTGCACAGAGCATAAGGGGCAGGATGTCACTGCCTGAAAATTGGAGGCCAGATGAAGTACGACGTTATCGTTGTTGGGGGTGGTTCTGCCGGGTCGGTTGTGGCGGCTCGGATGTCCGAGGATCCCAATGTTTCGGTCCTGCTGCTGGAGGCCGGGCCCGATTATCCTGATCCTGAGACCTGCCCGACGACATACGGCTGGGGCACACCCGCACCGCAGAGGCGCCGGAGTCGAAGCACAACTGGGCTCTGCGAGGAACGCTATCGGAGGAGCAGGGGCCTGCGCATGTGGCCCAAGGCAAGGTCATCGGCGGCGGCGGCTCAATCAACGGACAGGTGTTTCTTCGCGGTCTGCCGGAGGACTTCGAGCTGTGGGTGGACAAGGGCGCGCACGAATGGTCTTACCTCGATGTGCTGCCCTATTACCGCAAGATGGAGACCGACCTGGACATCCAGGACGACTTCCACGGCTCCGAAGGCCCACTGCCAATCACTCGCCGGGACAACGGCGGAAACTGGCCGAAAATCCAGTCCGTCTTTCATTCCGCCTGCGTGGAGTCCGGACACCCATCGGCATCGGACATGAACGGCCCGGATCATCTCGGTCTGGCCCTGGTGCCGATGAACAATATGAATGGCGTGCGGATGAGCACCGCTCTTACGCACCTAAGCCCGGCGAGGCACCGTCTGAACCTTACCGTACGCGGTGAAGTCTTCGTGCGTCGGATCGTGTTTGATGGGAGCAAGGCTGTAGGCGTCGAGGCAGAGAGCGGCGGTGAGACGTTCATCGTCGAGGCCGAGAAGATCGTGCTGTCGGCGGGCGCGCTCAAGTCGCCGCACATCCTGATGCTGTCGGGCGTGGGCCCGCAAGACCAGCTGGATGAGTTCGGAATCCCGGTGGTGCACGAGGCGCCGGGAGTGGGCCAGAACCTCTGGAACCACGCCATTACCACCGTCTCCTACAAGGTGAAAGAGGGGGTAACACTGGCCGCCGACAACCTCGGCACCCGTATCGCCTTGCGCTACACCGCCGAGGGTTCGTCGCACGTAAGCGACATGATGATGACCACCAGTTCGGTCTTCAACGCGCTGACCGGAGAGGTAATGGACGACGGAACAGCCCGCGTGACCTGCGTGCTCGAACTGCCCGAGGGCTCCGGTTGGGTGCGGTTGGCTTCCGCAGATCCGACGATGCAGCCGGACTTCAACTATCGCTATTTCGAGCACCCGGAGGACACCCGCCGCCTACGCGACGGGGTACGGTTGGCCGCCACGATGCTGGAGACCGAGGCATACAGGGATGTCTGTGAGGGCCGCATCGCCCCGGCCGACGAGGTGCTGAACGACGACGACAGTCTCGACCTGTGGATGAAGCGCACCGTCGGGTCGGCCCGCCACGTTTCAGGCACCTGCAAGATAGGCACCGACGACGATCCGATGGCGGTCGTCGACCAGCAATGCAAGGTGCGCGGTATTGACGGCGTTTGGGTCGCCGACTCCTCGGTGATGCCCAGGGTGCCGAGGGCCAACACGAACGCCTCCGCGATCATGATAGGCGAAAGGGTGGCAGACTGGCTGTCGTGATTTGGTAGTCGCGGTTGTCCTTGCTTTTGTGTCTGCCTGTGGCTTCGCCACAGGCAGCGTCTTGATGCGCGTCGCTACGCAGCACGTCGCGCCTCCCGTAGCCACCTTCTACACCGTGCTGGTGGGCGGGTTCTGGTCACCGGCATAGCGTTCGCCGTCGACTTCGACGAGATCAAGACGCTGCCACTGGAAGCCTACGGATGGATCACCGTCATGGGCATCCTGGCCTATTGCGTGGCCCGGGTGCTGCACAACACGGCAATCCAGATGGTGGGCACCGCACGATCGGTGCCGATGATCTCGCTACAACCGCTGATGGCCTTTGCCATCGGGTTCCTGATACTGGGCGAACGGCCCAACCTGCTGATCACTGTGGGTACCCCAATCATCGTGGCGGGCATTCTGCTGGTCATGTTGCCGCGACGGGGGAATCCTGCGACGATCGAAATCCGCAAGCTCGGCTACCTGCTGGCCTTCGGCGGTTCGTTGGCGTACGTGACCCGGGACGCTATCAGCCGGCATGTGCTGGGGGGCCTGGAGCTGGCTCCACCATTTGTGGTGTCAGGGTTTGCGCTGGTCATCGGCGGAGCGATCCTGTTCGCGTTCATACACCGCGGGGTGATAAACAGCATCCGAAACCAGCCGATGAAATACGTGGGCATCTGCTGCCTGGCCGGGCTGCTCCAGGGGATCGCGGTTGCGTCTCTTTTCCACGCCTTCAGCCGAGCGCCTGTGACCATTGTCACGCCGATATACGCCAGTCAACCCATCATTGCGCTGGCGTTAGCCTCAGTGTTCCTGCGCCAGATGGAGTCGCTCAACTGGGTGCTGGCCGTGGGCACGGTGTTGAGCGTTTGCGGGGGTGATCATGGTAATCTTGGGAGCGACGACATAGGAGGATGATCCTGATCCTGAGCCTCTCCCCTAGGGGAAAGAACTCTCATACGGAGGAATGATATGTCCGTAGGCGTGATCGTACCGCTACCGGCCTACACCCTGGACCCGGCTTTCATTGCCAAGAAGGCGGAGGACCTGGGCTTCGAGTCCCTCTGGTACCACGAGCACCCCATCCTGCCGGTGCACAGCGCATCGCCGTTCCCGGCCACCGGCGGGGAGATTCCCTGGACCTACGCCCACTTCTCCGAGCCGTACATCTCGCTGGCCATGGCCGCTGCGGTTACCAGCAAGATCAAGCTCTGTACCGGCATCACCCTGGTGCCGGAGCGCAATCCGCTGATCCTGGCCAAGGAGATTCAGTGCTGGACCGGCACAGCAACGGCCGGTTCGTATTCGGTATAGGCGCGGGGTGGAACCGCGAGGAGACCGAGATGATGGGCGGCGACTTCGACCACCGCTGGACACAGACCCAAGAGGCCGTGGCCGCGCTCAAGGAGCTGTGGACCAAGGATGAGGCAGAGTTTCACGGCCGTTACTATGATTTCCCGCCGGTCTACATGTACCCCAAGCCGGTGCAACAGCCGCACCCGCCAATCCTGCTGGGCGGCATGGCACGCAACGTGCTGCAGCGTGTGGCCCGCTATGGCGATGGCTGGCTGCCCAATCGGGTGACACCGGAGCAGGTCGAGGAAGGCCGCAAGGTGCTGGACGTTCTGGCCGACGAGCGGGGACGCGATCCGGGGTCGTTGACCATCTCGGTCTTCGGGCGAGCGCCGGAGACCACCCGGCAGGAGGTTGATGACCTTCTAACGCCGGCGCACTGCGAGTGTGCGTGTGGCCAACCCACTGCGACACCGACCAGGAGATGGGCGACCAGCTCGAAAAGATGGCTGAGAACCTGGTCCGCTAGCGCCATTCTTCATTCCCGCTTTCACGGGAATTCACAGGCCGCGTTTCTGGTAGTTTAAAGGGCGCCAGAATACCTGGATTTCTGCGAGAGCAGGAATGACGGTGTTGGCGTCCTTTTCATTGAGTCAACACGCCGCAGAAGAGGTGCTCGCCGCAACCATCGCCATCACCGGGGAGGGGAATGCGGTCGGTCCGGAACCCGGCTTCGTCCATCAGCGACATCCAAGTGGCAATGGGGAACAGGCCGGTGATGTGGATGTCGCGCTCGACGCGGCGAGAACCCCGCTCGGTGATGGTGTAGGTGAAGTGCGACTCGACCGTGGTGTCGGCGGGGTCGGGGTCGTAGACGGTCTCCTCGGTGGTTATCTGCACCTCGCCCCTCTCCGTTGACCAGCTCATCTTCATACCGGGCCTGAAGGTGTCTCGCACTAGGTCGGGGGCCACCAGCAGCAGGCCGCCGGGTCGCAGGTGGGCTCGGGCGGTAGCGAAGGTCGCGCGCAGGTCATCCTCGGTCAGCATGTAGCAGATGGCGTCGTGGATCAGGACAGCGTCGAAAGTACGGTCCGTCAACCTGAACGACCGCATATCGCCGACGTGGTGCTCGACCGTGGGATTCAGTCGGCGGGAGTTCTCCAGCATGTTGGGGGAGATGATATCCACCGCCACCGCATCGAACTCCGCAGTGAGATGGGACAGGTTATGCCCGCCTCCAACGCCAAGCTCCAAGAGGCTATGCCTGCCCGCACCGAGATATCTGCGGAGGGCGTTACGCCAGTCCACCGCCTCTGTCGCGTAGTCTTCCGGCGGGCTGATGGCGGGCCAGAGATAGGCCAGCTCGTTGTAAAGCAGGGTGTTTTGGACCAACGGTGCTAATCCCATGCCTCCCAGTCTTGCCGGTCGACCTCGATGACGCAGTCGCATATGACGGCGATGTTGCCGGGGAGTGCGGCCATGCCGGGTGCGGACCGGGCGTGACGTCCGCGTTCGCCGTACAGGGCAACGAACAGGTTGGATGCACCGTCGACCACCGCAGCCTGTTCGGTGAAGGACGGGTCGCTGTTGACCATGCCCACCACCTTTAGGATGCGGGTCACGCGATCCAGATCGCCCAGCTCGGCTTTCATCCGGGCGAGCAGGTTGAGGGCGGCCCACCTGGCAGCGTCCTGGCCTTGCTCGACGGTCAGGTCGGCGCCCAGCTTTCCCGAGATTCGCCCGCCGCCAGCCCGCCGGGAGCCCACACCTGACAGCCACATTATGTAGCCGCTGCGGGTGATGGAAACATAGTTTCCCACCGGATCCGGGGCCGGGGGCAGTTCGTAGCCCATCTGGGCCAGTTTTGCCTCAACTTCCACCATTTCCCGACTCCTACTGGCGCGACTCGCGGATGCACTCCTCGAGCAGGGCGAAGGCGCGCTCGGCGAATACCCACATGTTGGCCTCGCGGTCCGGGTCGCCGGTCTCGACGGTGATCGCCTTCTCAATCGGACCGGCAACCGCGATGCAGGCATGTCCGTAGTTGTCGCCGTAGCGGTTGCCGGTGGGACCACTGGCGCCAGTCTCGGCCAAGCCCCACACAGTGTTCAGCGACTGCCGCGTGGTGCGGGCGTTGAGTTGGGCGTAGGGTTCGGAACTGGCGCGCATACCCTCCATGGCGACGTCCGGCACTAACAGGAGGCCCCTCTGGGCCACGCGGGTGTAGATGACACTGCCGCCGACGTAGTAGTCAGAGGCCCCCGGGATAGCAACCAACGCGGCGGAGATCAGTCCGCCACAGGACGACTCAGCGACGCTGATGGACTGTCCGGTCTCCTTCAACAGTGCGCCAACAGACGCTGCGATTTCGCTCAGTTGCGACATATCGTTACCTCTTTAAACAGCCTAGGATCCAGCTTGAATAGCGTAATATCCAACGGTCATTATCCATCAAAAGCCGCGCAGGAGGAACAGAAACATCGGCCTGCCATGCGCAATTATGAAGTGTTCGCGGAAACGGTCAGCAATGCCCGCTGAAAGATAAGCTTTCAGAAGAATTTGTTTTGCAGGTAATTTCCGGTGGTTTCGTTGAGTATCTTTTGGGATTGGGGAGTCGAGGAGCCTTTCGGGTTTGCCCTGTCGTGAGTCGCCCTGGTCCAAGAGTATCGGGTTCTGACTCCCTCTTGAGACGGCGCAAGGCGCCGCCCAAGGTGATATTAGCAGGGCAATCGCGTCTTATTGCTCAGCACAAAACATTGGTCTGAATGACGTGACGCGGATGGAGTGGAAGTGCCTCCTTCGGTTCCGGGTGCGAGGGTAGACGGGGGTTTGGATTCCCGCTTTCGCGGGAATGACGACTTATAGGGCCTCCGGCGTTTAAGACGCGATTGACCTGGTGATACTGGAGCGTCTCTTGTCCCGTGGGAAATATTCGATTTTCCGCTCAAATCCGATCATTTCCGATCATTTTTACGGAATCCGGATGAAGTAGAGCCGGGGGTGTCTCAACACCGGTTCGCATCGGAGGCAGGCGATGATCTTCCCATGCGAGGTAAAGGTGGGCGAGTGGTGCGCTGGCGACACGAACATGTGTTTGATTTTATCGAATCTAAGCCTGGATTTCAAGAGATTGGTGTCAGGAGGCAGGGCAATCGCGTCTTATTACTCAGCACACAAAATTGGTCTGAATGGCGGTGGAGATGGGAGTGGCAGTGCCTCCTTCGGTTCCGCGTGCGAGGGTAGGCGGTGGTTTGGATTCCCGCCTGCGCGGGAATGACGACCAATAGGGCCTGCAGCGTTTAAGACGCGATTGCCCTGTGTCAGGAGGCGGCGCTGCGTTCCGGGTGATCGAGAGCGGCTCTCAGGCGTGCGCCCGCTGTTGACAGAGCCCTGACCCCACTGGACAATCCAGCGAACGAACGATGGCGGAAAAACAACGGAGAGCACATGAACGCTGACGACGCCCGTCGAGAGGAGATAGCCAGGGCGGGGAAACGGCTGGAGAGCTGCCTGCGCACGCTGAGCCAGGACGACCTGGCGCGGCAGAGCGCCTGTGATGGATGGACCGTCGGCGATGTGGTGGGGCACCTGATAGAACGCGGTGGGCCCATCCCCGGCCAGATTGAGCGCGGGTTGGCTGGAGACATTTCGGCCCCTCCTGGCGCGCTGGACGATCCGCCGCTGAACGAGGACCAGTTCCGCGGACCTGGACCGCCGGGCGGTCACCCTGCGGCAGGAGCTGGGCGACCGCCTGCTGGACGAGTCGCCAGCGTCAACCGTGAATTTGACCGGGTGCTATCGCCGGTGCAACCTGACGACTGGGACAAGCTTTGCTACCACCGGCTGCGCCCCGAGACCGTGCGCTCAAAGGCCGACATACGCATCGCGGAGCTGGCGATGCACGAGTGGGACATGCGCTGGGCCTTCGACCCCGGCGCGACGCTAGACGAGGGCAGCCTGCCGGGTCTGGTCTACGCCTCTGGCCGGGCGGTGCGGCGGGCTTTCCGCCCCGATCCTTCCCGAAGGGGTGCTGTACGATATCGCTTCACCCTGGGCGTGCCGAACCCTTCGGCAGTCGACGTAGTGCGGGCGCCGGAGGGGGCGAGCTTCGAGATCGAGGGCGGGGGAGAGCCGGACGTGATTTTCGTCTGCGATTCGGGCACCTACGCAATGGTGATCTTCGGCCGGTGGAGGCTGCGAGACGTCATAGCGAACGGCAAACTGGTCGCGGAGCAGGAGCACCTCCTGATCGACGAATTCGTCAGTGGGTTCGTGGGCGGGTGACAGCTCACGATTGACACTGCCCCACGTCGCATTGGAATATAGACGGCAATCAAGCACACGGCCAAACGAATACTGCTGAATAGGAGTCCCACATTGAAGGCTGCCGTTCTTTACGAGCCAAAGACGCCCCTGGTAATTGAGGATGTAGAACTGGACGACCCCAAGGAGGGGGAGGTCCTGGTGAAAATCGGCGCGGCCGGCATCTGCCGAAGTGACCGCCACTTCATGCACGGCGACGCACCGATCGCTCTGCCAGTGGTGCTGGGCCACGAGGGCGCCGGCACCGTCGAGGCCGTCGGCCCCGGTGTGACGTCGGTCCGGCCCGGACAGCAGGTGATCCTGTCCTTCGTCCGCCTGCGGGCGTTGCAACTCCTGTCTTTCGGGCAACTCGCAGGTGTGCGACAACCACATGGCCACGGGGCCGAACATGATGGACGGCACCCAGCGACTGCACAAGGGCGAGCAGCGCATACACCATATGGGAAAGGTAGCCTGCTTCGTGAGTACGCCGTGGTGCCTGAAATGGGCTGCGTGCCCATCGACATGCCCACTCCCATGCCACAGGCCGCGCTGATAGGCTGCTGCGTACCCACCGGTGTCGGCGCAGTGGTGAACAGCGCCAAGGTCACTCCGGGCAGCACCGTGGCAGTGGTTGGCTGCGGCGGCGTGGGCATCAACGTCATTATGGGCGCGGCGCTGGCGAACGCGACGAAGATCATCGCCGTGGACGTGCGCGAGAGCCAGCTTGAATTCGCCATGAAGTTCGGCGCGACCCACACGGTCAACGCTGCGGACGGCGACCCGGTGGCGCGGGTGAAGGAACTGACCGGCGGCAAGGGCGCCGACTTCACCTTCGAGGTGGTGGGAGCGACGGAAACCATTCGCAACGCATACGAGATGGCGGGGAAATCCAGCGTGGTGACGCTGGTGGGCATCGCGCCCTTCGGCGCCGAGGCCCCGCTTAACGCCGTTGACATGGTCCGGATGGAAAAGACGGTTCGCGGCACTTACTACGGTTCCACCCATGCCCGCGTCGACATGCCCAAGTTCACCGACCTGTACCATGCCGGCAAGCTGAACCTGGACGACCTGGTGGTGCGCCATTACACGCTGGACCAGATCAACGAGGCCTACGACGACATGGACAAGGGCGAGATCGGCCGCGGCGTCATCGTCTTCTAACGGCCGCCAAGAATCGTTCCCTTGAATTCGGAACAACCTGGCCGAGGCGTCCTTCAACAGGGCGCCTCATTTCATTCAGTTGCAAGGATCACGATATGAGCGATATCACCGTGAGGCTGGTGGAAACCGAGGCGGACATGGAGGCGGCAGTCGGAATCCGATTCCGAGTCTTTCGTCGATGAGCAGTCCGTCCCGCCTGAGATAGAGCTGGACGAGTACGATGCCATCGCCATTCACGCCATCGCGCTGCTGCAGGGGGTGGCCGTCGGGACCGGGCGGGCAATCATCGACGGCGATTCGGCGCGCATCGGGCGCATGGCTGTGGACCGCGCTCATCGCCGGAGCGGTGTGGGCGGGCTGATACTGCAATTCCTCGAGGACGAGACAAGGGAGCTGGGGGTGACCGAGTTCGTGCTTCACGCGCAGGAATACGTCAAAGCTTTCTACGCGGGCCACGGATATGAGGAGCACGGCGAGCCGTTCATGGAGGCGGCCATCCGTCACATCGAGATGCGAAAGGCGGTGTAACGAAAATGAGCCGGAGATTTGTTCTCCGGCTCATACGTTTTTCGAGTGCCTGGGAAACTGTTAGGCGACGCCGGCAGGCTGGAGGACGGTCTCGATGACCTTGACCTCGATCTTGGCCAGGTGGCTGGTGGGTTTGTCACCGAGGGCCTTGCGCTCGTCGGAGGCGAAGTAGGCGGCCTCCTTTGCCGGAATCTCCTCGGCGCTGTTGAAGTTGCGGATCCAGATGAACTCATTGCGGTCGGCGTTCACGAAGGTGGCCGAGATGGGCATGCCGATCTTGTCGTGAATGGGGGCGGATTTCCTCGTCGAACACCTTGAGCCAAGAGTCCATCATGCCACGGTTGACCGTGTACGTGCGCAGTTGAGCAACCATATCTTTCCCTCACTGTTTTTGATTCAAATTTTGTGCCGTTGGTTACGCCACTGCGTAATGCCGCAGGGCGTCCTGATCGAAGGCGAGTCCCAGTCCCGGTTTGTCGGGTACCTCAAGGTTCCCGTCGACGAAGTTGGGGGTTTCCTCCCATAGTCTGAGCGACCAGGGCATATACTCGACGGTCAGGCCGTTGGGGATGGAGGCCATCAGTTGGATGTGGACCTCCGGCACCAAGTGGCTGACGACCGGCATATTGAAGGCCTCGGCCATGGCGGCGACTTTGCGCCAGGGCGTGATGCCGCCGACGCGAAGCAGGTCGATCATCACGATGTCGATGGAGCCGTTCTCGATTAGCTGCCGGAACGGGTTGACACCGTAGACGTACTCACCAGAGCAGATGGGAGTGTAGAGCGCGTCGGCCACCTTGGCCATGCCCTGGTAGTCGTCGTGGGCCACCACGTCTTCGAGCCAGTACAAGTGGTATTCCTCGACGCGGCGGCCGATGTCGATGGCGCGGTTGACGCTCCACAACTGGTTGATGTCGCACATCAGGTCGATATCGTCGCCGACGGCGTTTCGTAGAGTGCGGATGCGATCGACTTCGCGACCGGCCAGGGGCTCGGCTCCCATCTGGGTCTTCATCTGCCGGAAGCCCTTTTCCACTAGCATCGGCCCGATTTCGGCCAAGCGTTCGACATTGACCGGACGCATCAGTGCGCCGCTGGCGTAGGTGGGAACGCTCTTGCGGTAGCCGCCCAGCAGGGAAGCCACCGTCTGGTTCAGCGCCTTGCCCTTGATGTCCCAGAGGGCCATGTCCACGGCGGCCAGAGCCATCGTCAGCAGGCCGCCGGGGCCTGCGCCCGAGGTCGCTTCCTGGAGGCGGGCGACGATGCCCTCGATCTCCATGGGATCCTCGCCTATGGTCAGCTCGGCCAGCGCGTCCACGGACGTCTTGAGGGCTCCCGCGACCGGACTTGCCGTGAGAGCCGGTACGAAGGTGAGGCCAACCCCATCCACGCCCTCGTCGGTGGTCATTTCGAGCGTGACGAAGGCACGCAGGCGTCCGGTGTCGGGCAAGCTGTTGGCGAGCGGATCGTCGGCGGGCGTGTGGAGGAGTCGGGTCTGGTAGCCGGTGACTTTCATAATATAGCATCCCAAGGCCGGGCTAGCCGATCCCTGCCCAACGTTCAGATTCACCGGGCATTTTACCTCAAAAGTCCCCGTAGAGGGATTTCTGTTCTATACTTCCAATAGATCGAATGTGAACACGGATGAATCGTAGAAGACTATTAGCCCGACTAACGAGAGGGGCACTGGGAAATGTTGCATTTGGGGATATGACGAATCTGGTGGAGGGTTTTGGTTTCAGTCTGGTTCGGGTACATGGAAGTCACCACATTTTTGAGAATCCCAATATACCCAACGCAGTTAATTTACAGTCAGTAAGGGGTGAGGCCAAGCCATATCAGATTCGGCAGTTCCTAAAAGTCGTGGAACAGCACGGCCTCAGTTTGGAGGATTAGGAGTGAAGGACTATCACATCAATATCTTCTACAGCGAGGAGGACGAGGGTTACATAGCAGACATTCCAGATTTGGAATCCTGCTCAGCCTTTGGCGACACCCCTGAGGAAGCGCTGGCCGAAGTGCGCCTTGCCAAGACTGCCTGGCTTGAGGCCGCGCGCTCTCTGGGAAAGCCAGTTCCTTCACCAAAGTATCGCCCTGCCATTTACCAAACATCACGTTGACCCAACTGAGGAGTACTCGGAATATGACCACTTACAACGATGAGATAAAGGAACTGGTCCGGGAAAGGTACGGGGCGCGGGCGCAGCGTGTGATCGAGCTGAGCCCGGTGGTGGAGCACGGCGACGGTGAGCACACCGACGGGTGCGGCTGTGACGTCTCTGCGTCCTGCTGCGGCCCGGAGGACCTGGAACACGCCATGCGGCTGTACAACGACGGACAACTGGCAGGACTGCCGGCCGAGTCCATCGCTGCCTCTGCCGGCTGCGGCAACCCGACGGCCCTGGCCGGACTGCAGCAGGGCGAACGGGTGCTGGACCTTGGCTCCGGCGGAGGAATCGACTGCTTCCTCTCGGCGCAGCAGGTGGGCGAGACAGGTCACGTTACCGGGCTGGACATGACGCCGTCCATGCTGGAGCTGGCACGCAAGAACCAGGCGAACCTCGGGCTGACCAACGTTGAGTTCGTGCAGGGCGAAATGGAATCGATGCCGCTGCCCAGCGACTCGTACGATGTGATCATCTCAAACTGCGTTGTGTGCCTGTCGCCTGATAAAGACGCCGTGTTCAGCGAGAGCTTCCGGGTGCTGGCTCCCGGGGGTCGCATCCACCTGTCGGACGTGCTGGCGCTGTCCGCCGAAGGACCGGCGGTCACTGATGCGGAAAGCTGGGTTGCCTGCGCGGCCGGGGCCGAGTACCACGAGACCTACATCGACCGGATGCGCCGAGCCGGGTTCGAGGAGATCGAGATCAACGGCGAAGGCGTAGAGTTCTGGGACGAGTCGGATAAGGCGACGTACACCAACACCGCCAGCTTCAAGGTAACGGCCAGAAAACCTCTATAAGTCGGGCAAATATATACCGGCCGCTCGTCCCTCTAGATCCCAGGAACAACCGGTGGGAGGCTATCGAGCATCACGGGGCGACAAATCCGTTCGTGGTCCGGCAAGCTCACGATGGACAGATTTCCTTCTCTTCTCACAAATCGAGGGAGTTCTCCTAGTGGTACTTGATAGTTTTGAAGGCCTCGGCGTACTTTAGGCCAACCTTGGCGGCTGTTTCGGCACGGCCGATGGGGAAGTATTTCTCGGCAGCCTCGGGGGAGACCTGGGACTTGTGGGCCTTCAGGGCCTCTATGGCTGTCTCTATGTAGCCGTCGACGTCTATGAAATGGTCCGAGCTCTGGAGGCCACCGACGATCCAGACCTCGCGGACCTTTGTGGGGCTCCAAGCCTTCCTCCAGCAATTCCGGGAATGTCAGCCGGTCGCGGGCTGTGGGAAAGACGGCGGCGAGGGCGGCCTCACCGGTGGCCAAGTGGTCGGGGTGGCTGCCGTAGTAGCGGCTGTCGATGTCACGAGTGGGCGGCTCGGTGATGACGACGTGGGCCGGTGGCGGCGTATTTCTCGGGCAATATCCCTGCGCAGTTCCAGGGTGGGTTGCAGATAAGAATCGGGGTATCCGAGGAATACCACATCCTTCAGGCCAAGGATTCTTCCAGATTCACCCTGCTCATCCGCCCGGATTTGTGCCAAGCGCTCCGATGTCATCTCTGGGTCATCGCTGCCCTTGGAGCCGTCGGTGCAGAGCACCAACACTACTTCCCAGCCCTCGGCAGACAGTTTCGCCATTGTTGCGGCGCAGGTCCACTCCGCATCATCCGCATGGGCCATGACCACCATCGCCCGGCTGTAGGGTTCCTCCCTTTCGGAATCCGGCATAGATTCGTCCTTATATCCTTGTGATCGTGGCTACACAGGCCGCGAAACAGGTTACCCCAAAGGCTGGCGCGATTCCAGCGTGAGTTGTCCCCACCATGGCGCGATGTTAGCCTCTTGGCCAGTTAGCTCGCCGACCACGGAGGGATGTATGGCAAGACTGTGGGCGATGACCGTCGACTTCGAGACCGTGGCATTGGGGGATACGCTTCCTGTCCTCATCAAGTGGGAGACAGAGGACACGATCCTGCGTTACAACTCGCTGCACGGTGAGCCTGACGAAAACGACGAGTATCCAGAGACCCTGCCGGAAAAGACGGTCGAGTCCTACATAGTCGAGCTACTGGGAAAGGGTTTTCCGCCGGAGCGGTTCGAAGCTGTGGGCAGCAGGGTGGATGTAGAGCACCTGCTGCCCGTTGTTGCGAACGATACCATCAGCCTGTCCGGCGCGGTGGTGGACAAACAAACGGCGGACGGGCTGCGGCTGGTGGAGTGCACCGTGTCGGTGGAAAATGACCGGGGCGAATCCGTAGCCCGCGCCCGCGCCGTTGTCAGCCTTGTAACGGAGGCTATGCTTTCTCCAGCACCACTGGGTTGGAAAGCACTCCGATGCCGGGAATTTCGACCTCAATAAGGTCGCCGTCTTTCAGCGCGGTGGTTACGCCGGTGGAACCGGAGAAGATCAGGTCGCCGGGCTGCAGGGTTACTTGCTGGCTGATGTAGCTGACGATCTCGGCGAAGGTGAACAGCATTTCCTCGGTGCGCCCGTGCTGCACTTCCTCGCCGTTCAGCCGGACGATCATCTCCAATGCCTGCGGGTTAATATCTGTCTCGATCAATGGGCCGACAGGGGCAAAGGTGTCCGATCCCTTGGCGCGCCAGAAGGTCCAGTCGTCCTTCTGCCATGACCTCTCGGAGACGTCATTACCGCAGGTGTAGCCGAAGATGTAGCTGCCGGCCTCCTGGGGGCTGACGCGCCGGCAAGGCTTGCCGATGACAGCAACGGCCTCACCCTCGTAGTGGACTTCGCCAGCGGTGTCGTGGGGCAGGATGATGTTCTCTCCGGTGCCGGTGAGGGAATTGCGCGCCTTGATCCACGGCTCGGGGTGTTCCGGTACTTGTGGGTCCTCGTCGCCCAGCACACCGGCGGCGAATTCCAGGTGATTGGCGAAGTTCAGGCCCGGAGCCCAGATCTCCTTCGGGTCGGTCGGCGCCAGGACTTTGACATCATACAGCTTGCGCCGCTCACCGCTGGCCTTGAAGTCGGAAAAAATGTCGCCCTCGATTTCGATTACCTCATCGCCCTCAACCACACCATGGGCGACGTGCCCGTTGCTCTGGAACCTTGCGATTTTCATGGATGATTGCCTCGCTGTGTTTTGAATTGATTATTCGAGTCGTTCAATGCCAGGAACGGCAACGAACCCCCTGTCGTAACTGAGGATCCTGGTAACCCCCGCCGACCGCATCACCGCGACGTGAAGGGCGTCTCGGGCTGAGATTCCGGGCGCTGACACGACAAGTTCCTTGGCGGAGCGTATCTCCCTCTATTCCGAAGGAAAGGACGTCACGCACAATATCGTCGAGACTGCTAAACGCCACGTCGATGAAATCGAATCTGCTAATCGAAGAATATCGATGCAGTATTTCTTGATATACCTCAACATCAAGCCGACTCCGAGAAATTTCCTCGGAGTCGGCTTAATGTTGAGATAGCGCGATCCTTGTTTGGGTTGGGATCTCCCACCAAATACATCGGGACGTTGGAATCTACGAAAATCACTCCTCAAAATACCCGTTATCGAGATAGCCCGACTCGATTTCCTTGAGCATTTGGTCAATGTCCGCAGTGGGACCGTTGAATTTTGCCGCCTCGCTGATTGCCTGCAACATCGCCTCCGTAGCTTCCGGAGCCTCCCTTACTGCCTTGCGTAAGGTCTCATCGATCCATTCCTCAACTGTCATATTACGTATCTTGGAGATACGCTCCGCTTTTGCGTAGACCGTCGGACACAGATAGACTTGGTACGGCTTTTTCCAATCGTCGATGGTTCCCATTTATCCTCTGGGTTTCGGCGGCTTTCATTGTCGGCGGCTTTCATTGACTGTTGTGTTAAGTATATCGCCGCTGCCAAAGACGGTAAACGACGGACCGTCAGGAGCGGATCGAACCTGCACCGGCTCTTTGTTCTGTTATACAATACGGGGCCGATGCAAAGCACCCTGGATTGGGGTGCAAACGACAAGGAGCAACCGTGAAACTGGGATTCTTCGTAACCAATCAGTACCTTCCCGGCGAGTCCATGCCGCAGAAGATACAGGAGAGCGTGGAGCAGGTTGCCGCTGCCCGGGACGCCGGGTTCAGCCTGATTGCCACCGGCCAGCACTACCTGGCAGCCCCCTATCAGATGAGCACCGTGTTCCCGCTGCTGTCACGGCTCGCCGCCGAGTCCGGTGACATGCAGGTAGCGGCCACAGTGCTGCTGCTGCCGTTGCACAATCCGGTGGAGTTGGCCGAGAGCATCGCCACCTTGGACTGCATCACCAACGGACGGTTTGTCTTCGGTATCGGCCTGGGTTATCGCGACGAGGAATACACCGCTTTCGGAGTGAAGCGTGAAGAGCGCGTCGGGCGGATGAACGAGTCGCTGGACATCATCAAGCGCCTGTGGACCGAGGACGAGCTGGAGTACGAGGGGCAAGTACTACACCATCCCGAAGACTCAGTTGATTACGCGACCGGTGCAACAGCCGCATCCGCCCATCTGGGTTGCGGCCAACAACGACGTAGCCATTCGTCGCGCAGCGCGCTGGGGCTATCCTTGGCTGATCAACCCGCACGCGACGGTGCCGATGGTGGCAGACCAGTGGACGCGCTACACTGCGGCGCTGGACTCATACGGAAACAAGATCCCCGAGGACCTGCCGATGATGCGCGAAATGTATGTGGCCTCGGACCGGGAGACCGCGTACATCGAGAGCCAGCCTTACCTTGAGGGCAAGTACGCTGCTTACGCGGCCTGGGGACAGGACAAGGCGCTGCCGGGAGAGGAATCTTTCTCCGTTCCCTACCAGGACTTGGCCAAGGACCGGTTCCTGCTGGGCTCGCCGGACGACGTGGTGTCGGAGCTGAGGCGGTACTCGGATGAGCTGGGCGTCAACATGATGATCTTCCGGATGCAGTGGCCCGGCATGCCGCAGGAACAGGTGCTGAAGCAGATCGAGCTGCTGGGGCGCGAGGTGATTCCGCAGGTTGCGGACCTGTAGGCCGTAGGTCAATGAAAGAGCGACCCATAGAATACTGTTACTGGGTCACTGACCAACTGCTGGCCGGGGAGTATCCCAGGAATTTAGGCGAGGAATCCTCTGTTGCCAAGATCGAAGCCCTTCGCGCTGCCGGAGTAGAGATCTTCATTGATCTGACGGAAGGCGAAGGCGAGTGGAAGTATATCCAGGGCAAAAAACTGCTCCCCTATGCCCAATTGATAGGCGAAGCCCAACACCTGCGCTTTGGAATTTCCGACACTGATATACCGAAGAGCCCGGAGTTCACCAAACAAATCCTGGACGCTATCGACCTGCGCATCGCTGAAGGGCGTACCGTATACATTCACTGCCTGGGCGGCGTTGGACGCACCGGCACCATCATCGGATGCTGGCTGGCGCGTCACAACGGGTATGACGGAGATGCCGCCCTGCAACGTCTGCGTGAACTCTGGAAAGAGAATCCCAAATCCCGGTACGCCGACACACCTGAGAGAAGTCATCAGGTAAACTACGTTCGCAATTGGCGCGAATAACAACCTGATCGACTACTGAGAATTAAGGAGCGTTACCGTTGGTTCCTCCAGGCGACATTGGTCCCATCCCAATCTGGGTGGGCGTTTACGTTCTCTTTCTTCTGGCTTCGGCGGCTGGCGGATTCGCGCTTTACCAGCGGGTATTCCGACTCGTTCTGCAGGGCAGGTCCGAGGCCCGGTTCGACCGGCCCATAGAGCGCCTGACCGGCGCGATGGCCATTGTGCTGGGACAGAAAAAGGTGCTGCAACGTGTGCCGTTCGGCGATTGGGCCGGCCTGGGACACGCGGCCATATTCTGGGGTTTCCTCACATTCATGCTGTCCTACGCCATCTTTATATTCGGCGCGGTGGCGTGGAAGCCCTTCCCGGAGTGGCTGCTCACTGATACCGGAGCGACTGTATACAGCAGCTACCTGGACGTCCTGGCTGCGCTGCTGCTGGTGGTGCTCATCTGGGCGGCGGCGAGACGCTGGGTGGTCAGGCCGCGCCGGCTGAGCTTCGACCTGACCCGAAACCCCGACGCCATCATCATCGTGGGGATGATCGCGGGGCTTATGGCCTCCACCATCCTCACCCACATCTTCTACGTCGCGGAGGGCGGCACCGGTCCAGAGGCCGACGTTCTGATCGGCGGCGCTTTGGGCGGTCTATTCATAGACTGGGGGATCAGCGAGTCCGCCGCCAGTGTGCTGCAGGGGCTGTTCTGGTGGATCCACTTCGCCATCATCCTGTTTTTCACGGTCTACATTCCTTTCTCGAAGCACATGCACATGGTGGCCGCGCCGATCAACGCCTTCTTCCGCACGCTGGATTCACGCGGTGCGCTGCCGGCGATGGATTTGGAGAACGCGGAGCGGTTCGGCGCTTCCAGGGTGCAGGATTTCACGTGGAAGCAGCTCCTGGACGGCTATGCATGCGCCGTGTGCGGGCGGTGCACCGATGTTTGCCCGGCGAATATCACCGGCAAGTTGTTGTCGCCGATGCACATCGTCGAGAATCTCAAGGACCACATGGTGGAAATCGGCCACCAGGGCGAGCGCAATGCCGAGCACGTAGAGCCGTCGCCGATCCTGAACAAAGCGATCCCCGAGGCCGCCATCTGGGACTGCCTCAACTGCGGCGCCTGCATGGAGGAATGCCCGGTTACGGTCGAGCACGTGCCGACGATCATGGACATGCGGCGGTACATGGTGCTGGAGGAGTCCAACGCGCCCGAGACGGCGATGAACGCTCTTATCAGCCTGGAGCAGCGCGGCCACCCGTGGCGGGGGACGCAGTTTTCCCGCACCGACTGGGCCGAGGGACTGGACGTGCCAACGCTGGCGGAAAAGCCGGACGCGGAGGTACTGTTCTGGGTGGGCTGCACGCCGGCGCTGGAGCAGCGCAGCCAGGCCATCGCCCGTTCAATGGTGAAGGTGCTGAAATCGGCCGGGGTTGATTTCGCGATCCTCGGCGATGAGGAAACCTGCACGGGCGACCCGGCGCGGCGAATGGGGAACGAGTACCTGTTCCAGATAATGGCTTCCCAGAACATTGAGACACTGAACAGTTACAATGTGAAGAAGGTGGTGACCATCTGCCCTCACTGCTTCAACACCATGAAGAATGAGTACCCGCAGTTGGGTGGTGACTTCGAGGTGTTGCATTACAGCCAGTTCGTCGACGGGCTGATCAAGAAGGGCAGAATCAAGCCGGTAAAGATGATGGACGTTACCGTCGCCTATCATGATTCCTGCTTCCTCGGCAGGCACAACGGCGTGTATGACGAGCCCCGCGACGTGGCAAAGGCCATTCCAGGGCTCAAGCTAGTGGAGATGGAGGGGCGCTGCCGTCAGCGGGGGTTCTGCTGCGGCGCCGGCGGTGGCCACATGTGGATCGAGGAGAGCCAGGGGCAGCGGGTCAACCACGCCCGAACCGAACACTTCCTCGAGACGCAGGCGCAAACGGTCGGCGTTTCCTGTCCCTTCTGCCTGCAGATGATGACAGAAGGAATACAGTCCAAGGGACTACAGGGGGAAAAGGAATCCAAGGATATTCTGGAGTTGTTGTCGGAAAGCCTGGAAGCCTAGTCCACCGCAGGGAGAGGACGCGGCATATCAGTGCTTCCGGGGACGCCGGGCAAGGGAGGAAAGAGACAATGCCGCCCATTGATCAAGTGACCATTATCCGCCGGTGCAGCTTCTGCACCGCTGAAATCGAGACCTTGACCGTCAAGAAGGATAACATGATGCTTTCGTCGCGGGCGCTGGTCTGGTGCCCGACCTGCGAGGAGGACCGGCCCGAGCGGCGCGACATCGTCGACAGGCTCGATACCATCCTGCACGAGCAGGATTCGTATCCACCCTCTCACGTTGCGGTGCCTTTTGGTGCGCCGCCGGTGCGCTGAAATGTCGGAACAGCAGGATGGAAATCAAGAGCAGCCCCCGGTAGCCTTGGTACTTACGGGAAACCTCTTTTTCATACCTCGCATAGAGTCGGCGGCCATTCGCTCCGGGATGGAGGCCGTTTACGGTAACTCGGCGGCGGGGTTGCTCAAATCCACAGCCGGGCGAGACATAGCCCTGGCTCTGGTAGACCTCGAAGCGGAGGAGGAAACCTGGGTTGAAGGCGTGTCGCTGCTGTCGTCGGCACTAAGGGATAGCAGTGGCAGCGGCCCCACGACACCGCTCATCGCCTACGGGCCCCATGGGGACGCGGAAACATTGCGGAAGGCCCGAGCGCTGGGTTGTGACGCTGTGCTGACCAAGCGAGATTTTTCTTCCGGGCTGCTCGAACTGTTGAAAACCAGGGGTCAAACCGCGATTTCACCGTAGGGCCGTGCAAAACCGATAATGTTGTGGGCCTGGGCCGAAAAGCGGTTAGTGTTCTATCCTGAATCCGAGGTTACGGGCACCCCAGCCCTGAACGGACTTCGATACGAGGACGTGTATCTGACGTCGGAGGACGGTCTGAGGCTGCAAGGATGGTTTGTGCCCGGCCCGTCTGGCATCTCCGGCCCAAATACGCAGACCTGGTTGTGGTTTCACGGCAATGGTGGAAACCTGGGCACGCGGGTCGGCCAACTGGAACAGGCGCATCGCCTGTTGGGAGTGCACCAGTTCGTCTTCGACTACCGGGGTTACGGTAACAGCGAGGGGCAGCCTACCGAGCGGGGCACATACCTAGACGCCCGTGCCGCCCTGGAATACCTGAGGTCCCGTTCGGATATAAATCCGCAACGCATCGTTTACTTCGGCCACTCTCTCGGTGCGGCGATAGCGATTGAGATTGCTGTTCACCACCCTCCAGCGGGAATGGCGCTCGTTGCGCCTTTTTCGTCCATCAAGGATATGGCCGGCCTCACTTTGCGGATTCCGATGGCCGGCTGGCTGGTCCGCGGACACTACAACTCCATGAAACGCATTCCAAGGGTTCATGCCCCACTGCTGGTGCTTCATGGCGAACTGGACGAAATTGTCCCCCATTGGCAAGGAATGAAGCTTTACATGGCGGCCAACCGCCCCAAGCGATTCGTCACGCTACTCGGAGCGACTCACAACAATGTGCAGCATGTAGCCGGACACATTATGGCCCGCGCTTTGGTGGAATTCAGGAATGGACTAGCCGTGGGTGACGTGGCTCCGTTCTACACGCCCCCGATTATTTCCAGCTGAACGTCGACAAGATCCACATCGAATCGGGATTCTTCCACGAAATCAATAACGCTGGAAAGCATCGAATCCGCGTGGCCCCGTTCGTTGCTCACGCAGGAAATGCCCAACGTAAGCCGCTGACGAAGGTCGCCGTCCTCAACTTCAGCTACTGCCACGTTGAACCGGTTACGTATGCGATCGGTCATTGACCTTGCTATCTGCCGCTTTTCCTTCAGGCTGGAGGCCTCGGGAAGATAGAAAGTCAGTTTGCAGATTCCTACGTGCAAATCACAACACTCCGGGTCAAACGGCTTCCATAGATAAGAGAGTCCCGCCGTCTCCCTCTGCGCCCGCGAACCCCTCGTTTTGTTGACGGAGTTCAGGTTGGCAATTAGATTATAATTGTACCAAGTCCGATTGGCGTCCCCATTTCAAACTGCTCGGCGAGGAGAGCAGATGGCCCATGGCCGTTGTCCCGATGTCCACTGATTTTTCGCGCTCAGAAGTGCCCGAGGTGGTCGTAAGCCGGCTGCCCCAGTATCTGCGCATCCTCAACCGCCTGATGGAGGACGGCATCACTGTTGTCAGCTCGCAGCAGTTGGGGGAAAAGCTGCAGGTTACACCGGCCCAGATTCGCAAGGACTTGAGCTACTTCGGCCGATTTGGAAAGCAGGGTCGCGGCTACAGCGTACACGATCTCCTTGACCGTCTGCGGCAGATTCTCGGCGTAAACGCTTTCTGGAACGTCGCGGTCGTTGGCGTGGGGCGGCTTGGGCGCGCCATCGTCAACTATCCGGGTTTCACGCCGGATGGTTTCCACCTGGTAGCGGCTTTCGACGTTAACAAGGACGTGATTGGCAGCGACGTGGGTGGGCTAATGGTTCATTCCCTGGAAAACCTGAGAAGCGTTGTCGATGAACGGAAGATAAGCATCGCCATTGTCGCGGTGCCGGTTTCTGACACACAGGAGGTTGTGGACCAGTTGGTCGCCTGCGGCATACGGGCCATCCTCAACTACGCCCCGATCATTCCGCACGTTCGCGAGGGTGTCAGGATCCGCAACATCGACCCTGTCCTTTCCCTCCAGTCCATGACCTACTATATCAACACCTCCAACGACGACTAGCCCCAAGGAGAATCCCCTCCCAAATTGGGAGGGGATTTTTCATCTGCCTTATCGCCGAAAAGACCGCCCGCAGTACCGCCGGGATGGTTATCCTGAGGAGCTGACGCTCGGTGGGAGCTGACCTGAACCGGCCCGGGAGCGGCGGCGCCGGACGGTATCCAAGCGGGCCTGGGCCCTTCGCAGCGACGTCAAAGCCCTTTCCATCTGCATTTCAGCGGGGCGACTGGCTATGCGTTCCTGGGCGCGGCGCATTGCTTCCTGGGCGCGCTCCTCGTTAATTTCCTCGGAGTGCTCGCAGGCATCGGCAAGGATGATAACGCGGTCGCCGAGGACTTCCATGAACCCGCCGGTTTACGGCGAAGTAGCTGTCCGCGCCATTCTTGCGGATGGTCAATTCGCCGGGCTGCAGCATGGTCATCAGCGGGGCGTGGCGCGGCAGTATGCCAAGCTGCCCGTCGATGCCCGGGGCGATGAGCATGTCGACTTCGTCGCCGTATACCTGCCGCTCGGCAGTGGTTATTTCCAGCATCATCGGCATAGCGGTCTGTTACCCTGCGCCCGGATTCCCTCGGCCTTCTCGATTGCTTCGTCGATCGTGCCGACCATGTAGAAGGCCTGCTCCGGAAGGTCGTCGTGCTGGCCATCGAGAATTTCGGAAAAGCCGCGGACAGTTTCCCGCAGAGGAACATATTTGCCAGGCTGGCTGGTGAAGGTCTCCGCAACGAAGAACGGCTGGGTCAGGAACCGCTGGATCTTGCGTGCGCGGAACACCGTCAACTTGTCTTCTTCGGACAGCTCTTCGATACCGAGAATGGCGATGATATCCTGCAGCTCCCGGTAGCGCTGAAGCACCTGCTGAACGCCACGGGCCAGCCGGTAATGCTCCTCACCCACGATGCGGGGTTCGAGCATGCGGGAGTAGCTCGCCAGCGGATCCACCGCCGGATACAGAGCCTGGGCTGCCAGCGAACGTTCAAGTGAGACCACGCCGTCGAGGTGGCCAAAGGTGGTGACGATACCAGGATCGGTGTAGTCGTCGGCAGGCACATAGATAGCCTGGAACGACGTGATGGAACCGCTCCGAGTAGAGGTGATGCGTTCCTGGAGTGCGCCCATCTCGGTGCCCAGAGTGGGCTGGTATCCCACCGCCGAGGGCATCCGGCCTAGAAGCGCCGACACTTCCATGCCGGCCAGAATATACCGGTAGATGTTGTCGACGAAGAGCAGCACGTCCTGATTCTGCTCGTCCCGGAAATACTCGCTCATGGTCAGCCCGGTCAGCCCGATACGAGCGCGCACACCAGGGGATTCATTCATCTGTCCGAAGACCAACACAGTGCTGGAAAGTACTCCGGAATCCTGCATTTCGTGCCAGAGGTCGTTGCCCTCACGGGACCGTTCGCCCACGCCGGCAAACACCGACACACCCTGGTGGACCGCGCCAATGTTGCGAATGAGCTCCTGAATGATCACGGTCTTGCCGACCCCGGCGCCTCCGTAGGCGCCGATCTTGCCGCCCTTCATAAAGGGAGTGATCAGGTCAAACACCTTGATGCCGGTTTCCAGAATTTCGATGCTGGGGCTCTGGTCGTCGAATGCCGGCGGGTCGCGGTGGATGGGCCAGCGCAAAGGGGTCTCCACCGGTCCCAAATTATCAAGCGGGGTGCCCGTAACGTCGAACAGCCGACCGAGAGTTTCAGGCCCTACCGGAACGGTCACGCGCTCTCCTGTGTCAATGGCCTCGACGCCGCGCGCCAGACCATCGGTCGCACCCAGGGCAAGGCAACGCACCCAGTTGTTGCCCATGTGCTGTTGGACCTCCAACACCAGCCGTTCGCCGTTGTTGTCCGCCACCACCGCGTCGAAGAGACTGGGCAACTCCTGGGCGGGAAACTCGATGTCAACTACGGTACCAATTACCTGTACAATTTTGCCGGTGGCCATAAGGGGCCTCCCTAGAATCTGTCAGTCTAATTTATGCTTAACCGGACCATTGGGTTAAGCTACTTCTCGAGCACTGCCATTCCGCCAACAAGATCGAGCAGCTCGTTGGTGATGCTTTCCTGGCGCAGCTTGTTCATCACCAAGGTCAGGTCTTCGCCGAGTTGCTTGGCGTTGTCGGTAGCGTTGCGCATGGCAACCATGCGAGCCGACTGCTCGCTGGCTATGGACTCCAGCAGGGCATGATAAACCTGCATCTCAATGAATCGTGGCAGGATCCTCTGCAACACAACCAGGCTGTCGGGCTCGTAGATATAGCCCACCCGCTCAGCTCCGGTCAGCTCTGAAGGCGTAATCGGAAGCAGGCGCTCCACAACAGGGGTCTGCGACAGGGTGGAATTGAAGCGGGTGTAGGCCACGTAGACCTCGTCGGCCTCGGATTCCGCGTAGAGATCGACGAGCATATCGGAAATGACCACGGTATCAAAAAGCGAGGGGGTCTCTCCCAGATCGGTGAAGACCGCCCTTAGGTCGCTGCCGGACCTCACCATGAAGTCGCGGCCCTTGCGCCCCACCGCCACGACCTGTACTGGAACACCCTGGTCCAGCATAAACTGGCCCACGCGACGGTTCAGGTTGGCGTGCATCCCTCCGCACAGGCCGCGGTCCGGGCTGATCACCAGCACCGCGATGCGTTCGACCGGCCGCACCTGCAGCAGCGGCTGCGATGCGGAAGCGTCATCGGAGGGCTGGGCGGCGAGGTGAGCGATCACGTCCTGGATCTTCTCCGAGTAGGGCCGACCCTGCAGCACCGCATTCTGGGCGCGCCGCATCTTGGATGCCGCAATAAGCGACATGGCGTTGGTCACCTTGCCGGTGTTTTCCACGCTGCGGATACGGCGGCGTATATCTCTGACGCTGGGCATTCTCTGTTCTTTTCCCCTTGAATTGCCAATCCTTCCTGGAAAGGGTCAGGGCGAATGGGCAGTTCCCTAGATGCCGAACGTTGACTTGTAGTCCGCGATGACCTGGTTCATCTTTGCTTCGGTCTCATCGGTAATGTCCCGGGTCTCGGTGATGCTTTCCAGGATGTCCGGATGGCTGCTGGACACGTGGCGGAGCAATCCATCCTCAAATTCCCCGGCTCGTTCAAGCGGGATATCCTCCATCGCGCCGGAGTTGACAGCGAAAAGGATCACCACTTCCTGGTCCAGAGGCAGGGGGGGCGTATTGGGCCTGCTTGAGGACCTCGGTAGCCAATTGGCCTCTCGCCAGCTGCGAACGTGTAGAAGCGTCCAAATCAGCCGTACCGAATTGGGCGAAGGTCGCCAACTCGCGGTACTGGGCGAGGTCGAGGCGGAGACGTCCCGCCACCCTGCGAATGGCACGAGACTGGGCGGCGCCACCCACGCGAGACACCGACAGACCCACGTTAACCGCGGGGCGGATGCCGGCGTTAAACAGCTCCGCTTCCAGGTAGATCTGTCCGTCGGTGATGGAAATCACGTTGGTCGGGATATAAGCCGACACGTCACCTGCCTGAGTCTCGATGATGGGCAAAGCGGTGATGGAGCCGCCGCCGTGTTCTTCGTCCAGCCGCGCCGAACGTTCAAGCAGACGGCTGTGGAGGTAGAACACATCGCCAGGATAGGCCTCGCGCCCGGCGGGGCGGCGCAAAAGCAGAGACATCTGTCGGTAGGCCCAGGCGTGCTTGGTCAGGTCGTCGTAGGCGATCAGCACGTCCTTGCCTTGGGACATGAACTCCTCGGCCATGGCGCACCCTGCGTAGGGGGCCAGGTATTGGAGCGGCGCAGAGTCTGAGGCGCCGGCAGTGACGATGATCGTGTGGCCCATGGCGTCGGCTTCTTCCAGCGCACTCACCACTTGGGCGACCTTGCCCTGTTTCTGGCCGATGGCGACGTAGATGCAGATGAGGTCGCCGCCCTTCTGGTTGATGATGGAGTCGATGGCGATGGCGGTCTTTCCGGTGGAGCGGTCGCCGATGATCAGCTCGCGCTGCCCGCGGCCGATGGGGATCATGGCGTCGATGGCCTTGATACCAGTCTGCACCGGGGTGTTCACCGATTGTCGGACCACGACGTTGGGGGCCACCGCTTCGGCGGAGCGACTGCTGCTGGTGTTGACGGCGCCCTTGCCGTCGAGCGGGCGGCCCAAGGGATCGACCACGCGTCCGATGAGGCTGTCGCCGACCGGCACCTCGATAATACGGCCCGTGGAGCGGACCCGATCTCCTTCCTTGACCGCATTGGGGTCGCCTAGAATCGCGGCACCCACGATGTCGGCCTCGAGGTTCAGCGCCAGCCCGAGTGTGTCGTTACCAAAGTCCAACAACTCATTGGAGCGCACTCCCTGCAGGCCTTGGATGCTGGCGATACCGTCGCCTACCTGGACCACGGTGCCTACATCCACCAGGGCCAAATCGCCGCCGAATTCCTCGATCTGGCGCTTGATCAGCGAAACTATGTCCAGTCCCCTGGTAGCCATAGCAGGCTCTCCTTGCTGGGTAAATTAAGTCTGCGTTCTATTGAGGCAATAACCGGGCCCGGAATACAACGGAGGCTGTCCTCCGATTATACTCCCGTTTCGGGAATTGACCGCCCCGGTTTTAGCGTATGCCAGCGTTGAGGCGCTCGCGCAACCCGTTCAGGCGAGCTCTGGCGCTGCCGTCGAGCAGACGGTCTCCAATCTGGATGACCAGCCCACCGAGGATTTCCTCGTCGACGCGGGGGGTGACCACCACCTCGCGGCCGATGAGTTCCGCGACGAAATTTGTGATCCGTTCAACCTCTTCAGGCCCGAGCGGAACTGCAGTGGTTACTTCGACCCGCTGGCGACCTTCAAGGCGGTCCTGCCACTCAGTGTACTCGCGACAGGCCTCGAGGACGGCGTCCACCAATCCCCGGGCCACCAGCAGGTCCACCATATTGCGCACCAGGGGCCGAATGTCTCCCAGAACGGCCTCGGTGGCGCGGCGCTTGTCCTCTGCTGATACGCCGGCGTGCTTGAGAAGCGCGCCGAACTCAGCGTCCTCGAACGCCTGGGCCACAAGAGCCATGTCCTGACCCCATTGCTCGACAGCGCCCTGATCCTGGGCCAACTCGAAAATTGCCTGTCCGTACCGCTTCCCTGAGACCCTCTGTGCCATCGGTCAGCTAACCCCTTCGCAGGCTCTCGCCTTCTTCCAGCACCTGGGTTATCAGGTCTTCGTGAGCCTGCCGGTCAAGTGAACGACGCACGACGCGTTCGGCCGCGGTGATGGCAAGGTCGGCGAAGCTGGCCCGGACTTCCTCGATGGCCGCATCGCGCTCCCGCTGGATGTCGGCCTGGGCACGGGAGACGAAGTTCTCCGCCTCGCCACGGGCACGCTCCATTTCCTCGGCCCGGAACCGTTCGGCAGTTTCGCGGGCAATTTCCATGATGCGCTGCCCCTCGCGCCGCGCCTCCACCAGCTGATCCTCCACGGCCTGCTGGGAAGAGGCGGCCTCTTCGCGCGCGCGCTCGGAGGCCTCCAGGCTTTCCCTGATCCGATCCGCCCGCTGGTCCATCAACCGCAGGATGGGCTTGTAGGCAAACAGGAACAACAGGCCCAGGACCAGCAGGAAGTTGACGACGTATATCAGCAGGCTTGGGAGATGGACTCCCAATGTCTCCATAATTTCTTCCTCAGCCCCGTTAGAAAATGAAGCCGATCATGATCGCGGCCACCAGGGCGTAAATGCCCAGCGCCTCAGCAAACGCGATGCCAAGAATCATGTTGGTCTGTATGTTGCCGGTGGCCTCCGGGTTGCGGCCGATGGCGCTCATTGCGGCGGCGCCCAGGATACCGATGCCGATGCCCGGGCCGATCAGCCCCAAGCCGATGGCGATCCCGGCGCCCAGCAGCTTGGCTGCGTCGGCTTCAATCTGGGCCAGCGGTAGACTCAACAGTGCCGAAAGGATTTCCATTTTCCCTCCTTGGGTGTGTCAGTCAGAGTATATGAGTTCCAGTGCCCTAGTCCTGACGGGACGCGTAGATTGCGAATATTCCGCCAAGGGCCGCGGCGGCGATACCCACGGTTGCGAGGACCATTCCGAAAATCAGAAATTCCATCCTTATCTGCCCCTTCCGGGAGAATCGCCCCAGCGAAAGAGGGACGATTTCCCCCTAAAGCTCTCTAGTGATGTTCGTCGTGCCCCTCGTGCTCGTGGGCCGTCATGGCGATGGCGGCGAACACAAGGGTCAGTCCGGCAAAAGATAAGTCCCTGGATGAACCCGACCAGCAGCTCCAGCCCATATACGCCCACTGTGGCGACAAAGGGCACCAGGAAGGCCGACACGAGCACCAGGATTTCACCTGCCGTCATGTTGCCGAAGAGACGGAAGGTGAAGCTGATGAGGCGAACGAATTCGCTGAATGCCTCCAGCGGTCCAACGAAGAAGAAATCCAGCAGGCCCTGGAAGGCTTCCAGCATCCTGAAGCGGCCCAGGGCCTTCAATCCGCGTACCAGGCTGGAGACGCGGACGAACTTCCCCAAGTAGCCAATGCCCAGCATTTTCAAACCAAGATATTCGACAAAGACGAATGAGACCAGCGCCAGGGCCAGCGGCATGTTGATATCAGTGCCGGCCGGCCGGAGCAGATGGATCTCCACCTTCCCTCCGGTCAGGAACCCCAGTGCGGGATAGAAGGGCAGGAGCCCGATCCATGCATTGATCAGCACGAAAAGGAAGATGGTGGCGATCACCGGGAATAACATTCGTGAACGCTGCGGGCCAACGGTGCCCTCAACGAAGCGCAGCAGGCCTTCGATCACGATCTCGCAGAAATTCTGGAAGCGCCCGGGAACCATGCTGGCGCGGCGCGCCCCGAGAGCGAAGATCAGCACCAGGACAACGCTGGCAATCCAGCAGGAGAGAAGAGTGTTGGTTATGCTGAAGTTGTTGCCGACGTAAGGGCCTTCGTGCAGCACTTCAAGTTCATGTTCGTCCAGGTGATCTTCGCCGTACTCGCGCTCCTCGTGCTCGGCGTGGAGGAACTCGGTGTAGTGTTCGCGAGCTGCCCCAGGGGCGACGACCTGGGCGGGAAGGTGAACGGCGGGCTTGTTCACAAAGGGACCCTCGGCGGTCTCCCCAGCCTCCCTCGATTCCTCGGACTGAACGAGACCAGCGCCGATGGCTCCGGTGATGAGACCGGCAACAGCGAGTGCCACGATGAACAGCAGCCCACCTACTAGCAACCCTTTTGTTCACTGTGAGCTCTCCCCGTCGGAGCCGGGCTTGCCGGACGAAGAATTGTTGTTAAACAGGGGAAGTACCATCCTGTAAAGACCGTAGAAAGCTGCCACTGTTCCCAATAGCACTCCCATCAGTGTGAAAAGCGGTGAAAGCCCCGAGAGCCGGTCCAACCAGATGCCCCCGACCGCGCCCACAACTATGCAGAGGGCCACGTACCAGCCCAGTCCCAAGAGTTGCAGCGCGATGAGCCGTCGATCCATACAACTGCTCAAACGGCACGGATATTATCATCGCCCGTGGTTGATGTCAATCCGATTTCCGTAACCTGCCGGGGCCATTCGTCTGCCCCTGTTCCGCAGGAGAATTCAAGCCCAATCCCTGCCCATCGGACAGGATGCATTCAGGAAAAACAAGTGGCCCCGACTGCTCTCATCGGGGCCGCTGAATTACGGACGCCAACTAGGTACAGCCCCGGGTTGCTACCGGTTTCCGAAGTCCTCCAGGTCCAGCGAGTCGATGAAGTCGGTGAAGGCGGACATCCCCTCCAGTTCCTCCTCCTTGACCTCGCTGCGAGGCTCCGCCGCGGGCTGAATGGCTTCGCCCTGTTCCGCAGGCTTTGCCTTCCTTGTCAAGGTGTATCCCTGCCTTGTCCAGAACGGCTTCATTGGCGTAGATGGGCACCTTGGCCCGCACGGCGAGAGCCACCGCATCACTGGGACGGCAGTCAATATCCTCGCTGTTGCCATTTACTTCAATGGTGATGGTAGCGAAGAAGGTGTCGTTCTGTAGGTCGTTGACCAGAATGTGCTTGATGGAGCCACCCAGCTTGTCGATGACCTCGCGGAGAAGGTCATGGGTCAGGGGGCGGGGGACGCTGAGATCCTGCAGCTTTACCGCGATGGCGTCGGCCTCCGCTGGCCCGATCCAGATGGGGAGGTAACGATCGGAGTCATTTTCGCGGAGTATGACGACTCTCTGGTAATTCATCGGACTGACCCGGATGCTGTCAACAGTCATCTGTTTCATTAGCTTCGCCTCCGAATTAGTCCGGAATAATGAAAAATTGTATTCCTGCGCCAAATTCAAGTCAACCCGAACGGAATCGGTGCATTCTCTTTCAGTCCGCTGGCGCCACAGAGTCCTCGAGATTGCAAAGTGCAGGGACAACCGGAATCCGGTTGCCCCTGCACTGGCCGTCTGGTCTGTCCCGGCGAATGCAAGCCTGCGGAGTTACCCAGGCTGCTCTCCGCCTCGTGGCGGGGATAAGTCCGATGACGGTTTCATTAGAAACTGTCTGGCCGTTCTATCGAACGGGTTCAGGGTCGCCGAAGTACTGCGTGGTCAGCGTGGCCGTCGCTGGGCCCGACAAAACGTCGATTCCCCGGCGCACTGCGGACGTGATGCTGTTCAGCTCCTGCTCCAGGCTGCGAAGGCTGCGGAGCGCATAAGCGTCGGCGTCCGAACGGTTGGCTTCGGACTGCTGCTCGGCCTGCTCGAGCATGCGGCGGGCCCGGTCTTCGGCGTCGCGCAGCAGGTTGGTAGCCCGCTGCTCGGCCTGCAGCAGCAACTCGTGCTTGTCCAAACGCTCCCGGTAGTCGTCCTCGGCCTGGGACTTCGTGCGGCGGGCGTCGGTCTGGGCAAGGTTGATGATGTGGTCGCGCTGGGACAGCACTTCCTCGGCCGCCCTCATTTCCTTGGGGACAGTCAGGCGGAGCTGGTCCACCAGTTCCATTGCCTTGGTCCGTTCCACCAGTATGTGGCCGCCGGCTCGGGCAGCCTTGCTGGTATCGATGAGTGTTTCCAGTTTGTCGATGACATTAATAATATCTATGATAACCCCCTCTCCCGGTCACTGCCCTTCAAGGACCGGGTTTTCGAATTTCGAATACAGAGCTTCCGCCACGTTGGGAGGGACCATCTCCCTGATATCTCCACCTAGCCTGGCTACCTCCTTCAAAAGACTGGCACTCACAAACACGTAGTCTTGTGAGGTCATAAAGCAAACTAGGTCCACTTCGGGCTCCAGCTTACTGTTCATGAAGGCCATCTCAAATTCGTACTCGAAGTCATATCCGCTTCGCAGACCTCTGACCACGACATCCGCGCCGATCTCTTTGGCGTAACGGACGGTCAGGCCCGAGTATTTGACCACCCGCACGTTGGGGATGTGGGAGCTTGCCTGCTCGAACAGCTCCACCCTCTCGTTGGTGTTGAACAGGAGGCTCTTGGAAGGCGTGTCATAAACGCCGACCACCAGTTCGTCGAACAATTTTGGAGGCACGGGCCGTGATGTCGAGGTGCCCCCACCGTTATCGGGTCGAAGCTACCGGGATAAAGCGCAATTACCATTCTTGTTCCACTGTTCCTCCGGAGGATTCGCAGGAGCCGCCGGGTACACCTCCGGGTTTGTCCAAGTCAGGTTCGTCCAAATCGGGGTCGTCCAAGTGACCGGTCTCACTACTGTAAAAGGACACCGCATTGTCCCCGTATTGCCGGAATACGGTCCGGCGAATATTGCCGTACGCCGCCAGCAGTTCTGTCTGCCTGGAGTGCCCGGCCACCACGGTCGCACCTGGGGCGAGTAATCCAGGCTGTCGGGCTATGCCTTCCAGCACTCCATGGAAAGCGCCGATGCGATATGGCGGGTCCAGCAGCACCAGGCTGTAGTTTCCCGGCAGCGCCTGCAGGACTCGCGAGGCATCACCCTGGCGCACGCCCGCGATGGAATCGAAACCGACGGTGGCCAGGTTTTCGCGGATGACCGCACACTGTCGCCGGTCCCGCTCCACGAAATCGGCCCAGGCCGCTCCCCGGCTGAGTGCCTCGATTCCCAAGCTGCCGGTGCCTGCAAACAGGTCCAGCACACGCCCGCCACGGAACTGACCTATATCCAGCATGTTAAAAATTGCCGCCCGTACGCGCTCGGTTGTGGGCCTGACTCCGGGAATGACTGCCCCTTTCAGGCGCCTCCCGCGGGCCTCCCCGCCACCTACGCGCATGGTCCGGACAAGAAAAAATTATACAAGGCTGACAGCACCGTGCATAGCTAATTTGAGATTAATTTAACTTAATTTAGTTTAATTACAAATGAACGGGTTGTTTTGTAACCATTCTGGACAAGCACTCGCACCTTCTCCAGGCAACGAAAAGGGGCCGTGGGCTGACCGTTTTTAGTTGACGCTCAAAAGTGCCCTGTGCTAATATTCGCGCCACGGCGCATCCGGGTCACAGAGTCGACCTTCAGCCTCGCGCCGGCCACCCAGTCTCGCACGAAATAGGCTTTTTGCTATCCCCGTGCACGGACTCCCGCCCAGGGATTTGGGACACCCTGACGATATAGGGGACCACAATTCAGATGAGCTTCAGCCAGAGTCTGGCCGGCTTTGCCCCTGACAGGGACACGGTGCTAACCGTGGGCGTGTTCGACGGCGTCCATCTGGGGCACAGGTATCTGCTCGATCACCTGAAAGACTGGGCCGCTCCAGGCTGTATCCCCGCTGTCATTACCTTTTCCAACCGCCCGGTTACCGTGTTCCGCCCCGGAACCTTTCCCAGCTACCTTACCACACCCGCCCAGAAGGTATCGCTGATTCAGGAGGCCGGGATAGAGCTGGTGGCATCCGTCGAGTTTACCGAAGAACTCTCTCAAGTCTCCGCGCAACAGTTTGCTGAACTGCTCAGTGGGACAATGAGGATGAAGGGGCTCGTGCTGGGCCCTGACTCGGCCTTGGGCAAGGGACGAGAGGGCGACCTCCCGTACATGCAGCAGCAGGGCGAGCGGCTGGGGTTCTGGGTGCGTTCAGTTGCGCCCCTTGAGATCAACGGCCAACTCGTCAAAAGCCGGATAGTCCGCGAAGCCCTGGTGGCCGGCGATGTTTCCCACGGCGCAGGCCTTTTGGGACGGAATCACACGCTCAACGGCACGGTCGTCGTGGGTGACCAGCGTGGGCGGACCCTGGGATTCCCCACCGCCAACATTGATGTGTACCCCGGCCTGCTCTGGCCAGGCGATGGAATTTACGCCACCTGGGCCCATTTCGGCGGAAAGCGACACCTCTCAGCCACATCAATCGGCGTACGGCCAACATTCGGCCTGACCCAGAGGCTGGTAGAGGTGTATGTGATGGACTTCAGCGGAGATCTGTACGGACAACAGATGACCGTCGAGTTTGTGCAGAAGGTAAGAAACCAGGAGACCTTTGCCGACATCGATGCGCTCATCGCCCGCATCGAGCAGGACGTCGCTGAATCGAGAGTAGCGCTGGCCAGCGCCGACTAGAGGCTGGCCAAATTCGGCAGTGAGGACGGATATTGCTCAGCCCCGAGACGCTGGACACTATCGTCAACCGCGGCGTTAGCGAGATCATTTCCCGCGACGAGTTCGTGCGCATGCTGAATTCGGGGCGTCCTCTGCGGCTGAAGATGGGATTCGACCCCAGCCGACCCGACATACACCTTGGACACGTGGTCGGCCTCCGCAAGCTCCGGCAGCTACAGGAGCTCGGACATCAGGTCATCCTGATCGTCGGTGACTGGACCGCCCAGATCGGCGACCCCAGTGGGCAGTCTGCGACCCGCCCCATGCTAACGCACGAGCAGGTGATGGAAAACGCCCAGTCCTACCTGCGCCAGTTTTTCAAGGTGGTGGATGAGGATCGGGCACAGGTGGTCCAGCAGAGCGAGTGGTTCGGCAAGTTCACGCTCGCGGACGTCATTGGTCTGACCGGCCGCTTCACAGTAGCCCAGTTCCTGCAGCGGGCCGACTTTGCCCAGCGATTCGCCGAGCAGCGCGCCATCGCGATAACCGAGTTGCTGTATCCCCTCCTGCAGGCTTACGACTCAGTCGTCATCGAGTCCGACGTCGAATTCGGCGGCACCGACCAGATGTTCAACCTGCTGGTCGGGCGCGAACTGCAGGGAATGATGGGCCAGACTCCGCAGCAGTGCTTCATGATGCCGATACTGGTGGGAACCGACGGTGTCCAGAAGATGAGCAAGAGTTTGGACAACTACGTGGCCGTGGACGAACGCCCCGAGGAAATGTACGGCAAGATCATGTCCATCGGCGACAGCCAGATCGCCAACTACTACGAACTCCTGACCGATCTACCGGCGTCCAGCCTTGCCGACTTGCAGCGGGATTTGAGCCAGGATTCGGTCAACCCCATGGAGCACAAGAAGCGTCTGGCGTGGGATATAACCAACCAGTTTCACGACCCGGCCTCAGCCGATGCCGCACAGGCCCACTTTGAGCGCGTCGTGCAGGGCCGCAACCTGCCAGATGAGATGCCGGAGCTGTCTCTGGCCGATCTGAAAGAGCAGGCCGATGCCCCGGATGGTGCCATTCGCGCCGACCGCCTGCTGGTGGCCACGGGTCTTGCCCCCAGCAATGCCGAGGCCAGACGCCTCCTTACCCAGGGAGCTGTGGAGCTTCTCACCGCCACAGGTGGTTCCAGCCGCCTGGACGACGAACGAGCCTTCGTCAGTCCGAGTGCAGGTGACGTGCTGCGGGCTGGACGCCGGCGGTTCGTCCGCTTCACCGGGTAACAGGATTCCATCCCTGTCAGCTGCTTCCTTACGCCTTTCGCCACGCGGGGTCTCTGCGTTGACACTGGGCGCGGCGGCTGACTAGACTTTCTCCTGCAAAGACAATTCTTCCCGGACTGCGAATTCGCTGTCCTGTCTGGCGTATATTGCCTTAGCCGGATGCCTTGGAGGTAACCCTTGTCTTCTAACGACGAATTGCAGGGACGGAACGAGCGCGTGGACAACTGGCGCGCCAAGCAGGACCCGGGCGCCCAACGCCGTCGGGACTTCCGCACTCCCTCGCAAGTGCCGGTGGAGCAGGTCTACACCGACGTGGACAAACACCAGGGGGGACGCCGCGGAAGCGATGGACCTGCCGGGCGAGTTTCCGTACCTGAGGGGCATTCACGAAACAGGCTACCGGGGCCGTCTCTGGACTTTCCGCATGTTTGCCGGGTTCGGCCGTCCGCAGGAAACGAACGAGCGGTTCAGGTTCCTGCTGGATCAGGGACAGACCGGTCTCAGTGTTGCCTTCGACATGCCAACGCTGTACGGCTACGACACCGACGACCCGCGCGCGTTCGGCGAGTTTGGGACCTGCGGCGTCGCCGTGTCGTCGCTGGCCGACATGGAGACGCTGTTCCACGGGATCCGGCTCGACGGCATCACCACCTCAATGACCATCAACGCGCCCGCGGCAATCATCTGGGCAATGTACCTGGCTTTGGCCGAAAAGCAGGGCGCATCGCTGGACAAGATCGGCGGAACGATCCAGAACGACATCCTCAAGGAATACATGGCCCAGAACGAGTACATCTTCCCGCCGCAGCCGTCGATGCGGCTGGTTACCGACACGGTTGAGTTTGCTGCCAGGCACGTCCCACGCTGGAACCCGATCAGCATCAGCGGCTACCACATCCGGGAAGCCGGTTCAAACGCGGTGCAGGAGCTGGCGTTCACCTTGGCCGACGGGTTCGAGTACGTAAGGCACGCCCAGGAGCGAGGCCTGAACGTTGACGACTTTGCTCCAAGGCTGAGCTTCTTCTTCAACGTGCACAACAACTTCTTCGAGGAGATCGGCAAGTTCCGGGCGGCCCGCCGGATCTGGGCGCAGGAGATGCGCGACACCTTCGGCGCTACCGACAGTCGATCGCACAAGCTGCGATTCCACGCCCAGACCTCGGGACAGTCGCTGACGGCTCAGCAGCCGGACAACAACGTGGTCCGAGTTTCGTTGCAGGCCCTTGCCGCTGTCCTGGGCGGCTGCCAGTCGCTGCACACCAACAGCAAGGACGAAGCCTGGGCGCTGCCCTCCGAGGAGGCCGCCCTGCAGGCCCTGCGCACGCAGCAGATCATCGCCCACGAGACCGGTGTTACTGATACCGTGGACCCCCTCGGCGGCAGCTACTTCGTCGAGGTGATGACCAATCAAATGGAGGAGGGCAGCTACGATTACTTCCGCCGCATCGAGGACGTGGGAGGGGTGGTCCCGGCACTGGAGTCCGGGTTCCTGCAACGGGAGATTGCCGAGGCTGCGTACATCTACCAAATGGAGGAGGACCGCAAGGAGCGTATCACCGTCGGCGTGAACGAGTACAACACCGGCGAGGAGGCCGACATCCCTCTGCTCCGGGTGGACCGGGAGGGAGAACGGTTGCAGATCGAGGGCATCAACGAGGTGCGGCGCATCCGGGACAACCGGGACGTGGCTGAGAAGCTCCGTGCTCTGGAGTCGGCGGCCCGAGGGAACGAGAACCTGATGCCGCCTTTGATCGAAGCGGTGAAGTCATACGCCACTCTCGGCGAAATGATGGACGTGTTCCGCGGGGTGTTCGGCGAATACGAGCCCTCGTGGGCGTTCTAGCCGACGCTGCCGATCCTCTACGGAGGCGTCATCCCCACGTCGCGCCCTGCATTGGGAGGGCTCTTGAGTCGATGGCGACTCAAGTCGGGAGGCGAATCAAGTAAAGCAATAGACTGGATCCCGAGATAAGAAAGGCCCCGACATTGGTCGGGGCCTT
>CASHTH010003977.1:0-11435 GCA_030341885.1 Geodia barretti | reverse complement strand
TTGCAATCCTATGGTTCTACTAATGCACAGTGGGGTATTTATATGGAGTTGTGATGTCATAGGTATGGAATTTCCTAAGGGGGAAGTGGGCTTGTTGCTATGTCCTGGGTGATGTGATACTCACAAGTGTAAAAATTGTGTGTGTGTGTATCTGTTAAAGTATATCGAGTCTTGGCAGTTCCGCCAAGATAAACGCTCGGGTGAGTGGGTAGAGTTCACTGGTGATAACCCTTTGCAAGCCACGGGCATATATAATTATTATATGCTCAGAGCCTCCGTAAGTCCATAAGAATATGCGGCTATAATACTAGGTGTTAATATGTTATACACCAGTTTTTGCGTATTTAAGGAGATACCCATGGCGTCCAAAAGGGTTAACCCACCATCCTTGGTTCTTGAGGCCAGGGCACCCACAATGCCTAAACCATGCTAGCTAGTGTTCTACATTTTGCAAGACTGCTGTTTTTTTGGATACTAAGGTTATTTTTCAATACTATCTTTTTATACTGTTCCTATCGTCTGTCATTCTAACTTAGTCTGTCTCATCATGCTACCGCTCTGCACAAGCTCACATGTGCGCATATAAATTGATTTGCTAGCCCTCGGAACACTAGACAGTAGAACACGCCAACCTGATACCAACAATAATCAGAATCCACTGTTTCTTACTTGGAACATTTTTATAGTTGCCACACATTCCTATAATATGTACATATAGGAGATAGCGTTTAATACAGCAAAAGCTAGTGCTTCGAATTCCACTCACGATAAACACTGCATAATAAGACCTGGTTGCAGCTTTAGCCAGAGGAAACACTAGACAGTAGAATGCGCCAAACAGAGAAATGAGACACTAGACAGCCATGGAAAATTGACCGACCAAACTCGGAGACTAATTGCTGGAGGTTCATCTCCTGGCCACTAAATCAGGGGATCCACTTTCCCATTGGAACAGTGACAAGCTTTGCATGTGGAGGCAGAAGAGCTTTAGTCTAGACATTTCTTTCAAAGGTGCACATGGAGAATGCATGCAGAGGTCGATGACTGTCTGATACTCAGGTAGGCTGGGCCAGACGTAATCCAGAGTCCGCAGTTGCTCAGCCGCACTAACGGTCAATCACGTCCTGTCTCCCGCATCTATATATATAGCTCCGAGGTCCTTTGCAAACGCCTTGATCTGCAGATAACAGCAGAGAAAAACTGCAGCTCAAGTCACCCGACTCATTGCAGCTCAAGAGTAGCTATGTACCTGGAAGTGTGGGAATATATACAACTAGAGAAGTATAATCTGCAGTAGAGATTGGAGTGTTACATATGCGCACATGCACAAAATCGTAACAAACCCCACCTTCTTTTGCTATACATAAGTCAGCCTTTTCATTTCACACTAGCCAAGGCCAACACACTAGTTGCTGCTCTTGATGAACTAGGCAAAAGAGCTTATTTTTTTCATCTCAGGAGTCCAACTCAAAACTATTGACACAACCATACAGGAAACTGCACTGGATGTCCAGGCCTGGTTTCCCCAGGAGGTGGAAGCCAGTTGGGAGAAGATTGTGTCTGGCCACGAACATAGGAACGAAGGCACTGGCCAAAGGAGTGTAGCGGTTAACTTTAGCATAGTGGATTTTGCACCTGTTAGCTACTATAATATAGCAATACCTCTCTCACGATGTCTGATAGCCAAGAACAGATTGAAGACTTTAGTCCCAGTCTAATCTGTTCTGCCTCACTTATGCGGGATAGGCTGAGTAATACAGCAGGCAGACTGAGGAGAAGTGTGAACAACATCCTCCACTCCCTTGCTCCAGACATCTATGTATATAGTGGGCCGGCCAACTATACCTCATTACTCAAGAGGTCTTGAGTTCAATCCTAAACAGGGTCCCTCGTGTTTTGCAAAAAGCAGTAAGCTTTTTTCCATCTGTATATTTACAAATTGCACGAGGAATGGAGTACTTGCTGCAGAGGAAGTTGGTTCATCGTGATCTTGCAGCCAGAAACTGCATGTAAGGGAGTATGAGAGATCAACAATGTAACATACAAGTGGAAAAATCATTTCATTCACCACATGTATTGTCTTCAACAAGGATGTTAGATTATTGCACATGTTGGTAATCAGGCTACAACCTGGGGGGACAAACATTGAAGACTGAGCGCCCCGTAGGGCTCGCTTAACACCGCGCAGACACTGCCAAGTTGCTCTTCTATTATGCTGGTAAGGAGACAGCTAGCGGGTTTAATTAATCTGAATATGAAATCGCGTACGAGCGAATTCTCGCGTGGACGACTAAAGGTGCGTATGAGGTCTTGGGGGACATGTATAGGTAGATATAGCCCCGTAGACTATTGCTAGTATGTTTTGAAGGCCTAGGTAGTGATTCTCACCGAGTTTTTAGTCGTTTTGTATGCGGATCACGTGAGATTTCATCCCGCGTCATCCCTATATAAGAGTCTGCCGACTTTCTAATTCCTGTATCATTGATGCACAGAATTTAATTAAAGTTGCAGACTTTGGTCTTGCAGGGGAGATTTATGCTAGAAATTACTTAAGGCAAGAGACGGCATCACACAAGGAAGGAGAGGCTCTTGTGAAACTACAAGTGAAATGGATGGCTCTTGAGAGCCTGCACGATGGAGTGTTCTCAGAGAAAACTGATGTTGTAAGTGTTGTCGTTTGTCAAGATGACATTTTATCCATGCACCAACAGTTGTCCTTTGGAGTGACTTCCTGGGAGGTGTTCTCTTTGGGGAAGAACCCATACCCTGGAGTGGACCCTTTTTCTCTCATCAGATATCTTGAGAGTGGAGAGAGACTGGACAAACCTCTCAATGAGGCCTGTTCTCAGGAGATGTGAGAATTGCTCATACATTTTAATTGATACTCTATGGAGTGATGAAGGAGTGTTGGGATGTGGAGCCAGATGAACGACCAACTTTCTCTCGACTGGTGGCTGACATCTCCACTAGACTGGAGGGGTTGCCTGGATACTTGAAACTCACTATGTCCATAAGCTACACCAAAGACATATATTATACACACACCTTACAATTGTAATAGCTTTTATTGAACATGTTGAAGGTATATAACTTGAAAATTCAGTGTTGATGTGGACGGCTACCGCACAACAACTGGACAGCTTGTGTTCCGCTGCCCGGATGCCCAACCGTTTTACGGATGCTCAACCGGCCAGCCTGATACGTAACAGGATGTCCTGTTGCGTAACCGGACAGCGCTGCGCGCGCGGAAACAACTGCTCTGCGTGATATCAACGACTCAAATGGTTAGCAGGAGACGACGGCACGAGGCTCTTCCAGTCATTATACACAACACATTTCCTCTGGAGTCGAAACGCACGTGCAGCGCCTAGCAAGCGACACCCCGTTGGAAAGGAAGACGCCTCTAGCACAGAAGCGCTTACTTCAGACGCTGCTCCTGCGCAACCACCGCGAAGACTACGCGAGTTCCAGCTTGCCGCGTTCATCGGCAGGGATCGCATAGTTCCACCGCAGCACATAATATCTTCCCCACCCAGCAACATTGCACGCAGCTATTACAGCAGCCACGCGGGACGGTTGGCGTTGTAACAGACGGTTAGGCAACCGGATGGCTGGTTGTTGAACCGGACAAATTGGACATCCGGGCGGACAATGTTCACCCGGGTTAGAGTGCGCATGCGCACGAAAATGCGTGCCACGCCCTGCCCCCGTCTCCCCCCACGGCTGTTTCACGCGCTCACTTAGTTTAAGCGCGCATATGGAAATCACCGCGCCTAGTGCGTAACCGCCCCCTACATGAAACCTGCACGAGTCAACGCTTGGTTGCTGCCGCCTCTACTGAGAAAGAAGCGACAGCCAAAGCGCTTCCTTCGCCCATATACAGAGTATAACCCTTGTGGATACCTGCAACAACTTCGCACTGGCGAGAGCCGGCTTCATTTTGTACTGCGCATCGGAAGTACAAGCGTATACAAAAAAAACAGGTTCATGTTCGTAGCCCTGCACCACCGGCGAGGCATTTTTTATAAGTCAGAAACACGCCTGGAGAAGTGCTTCGGTCTTGTAGGAAGTTGAATAAGCCTGTCAGAACTCGGCAAGCACGCGACATCGGGGGCTACTGGAGCGTTTGTAACCCCCATACTATGGCATGAATACCGTTAGAAAGAGCCTGGTACCCCCTGCCCAGCGCTTTGTTACGCTTCTGGCTCAAGAGGAGATAGAAAGGAACACTGTAAAACATCTGTAGTGATTTCAAAATAGTCATTGACATGGATAGCTACAGAAACCATGACGTGAGCCCATGTCGGCCATGATACAAAGTGTAAAGTGAAACATTGGGTATAACAGAACAACTTGCAATATAAATTCTGTGACTATTAGTTCAGAAGACGCTGAACATGAAGTTCAGCAGCAAACCTACACTCCTTGAACATCAGCGTGGATGTTTGTCGACGAAAGAATGAAGTACCACATACTGTGCAATATCGATGTGTGTCGACGAAGCAATAAAGTACCACCATACACTGTCCGGTACTAGACAGAGACATGGAGCACACACATTATAAACAAACATACTACACAAAGCTGGAGCTGAAGCCTAAGAGTAGTTTGAAAGTCAGCTGCAAAAAGGAATCTGGAGAATACAGGTTGTGGAAGATAGAGATGAGTCAGTTCTCTGTACACAACCTACTTGAAGAATGCTCATGACATTGTTCTTCTTGGAGAGACAGCTCTGACTGTTCCTAGAGCACCACGGGACGGTGGAAGGCAAGGTGGAAGGACAGGGGGATAAAGCGGTAGCATCCCACTGTTTCTTGTATAGGCCGTCATTATACACGTACACATCAATATATGGCCAGATTATGACCAAGAATACCGCCTTCGCAAAGATGCTTGCCGTCGCATACAGTATACAAACCGGTCGTCTAACGCTTTTCCCTTCTGCCTTTTCAATCAGACTTTCTCTCAAAATTGCTGGCGATCCGGTAGAAGACAACTTTTCAGGCTTGATAGCTGTTCATTCTGCTGCCTGCGCCGCTGTCGAGAAGCGACCATGGGCCACGAAAAACGTATCTACTCGTAGCGTCTTCTCCAAGGGTCAACGTGGTTTTGCGTAAAAACTCCGCCCACTAATCCTCGGTGCGCAAAGCCCCGCGAAAAAGCCATAGGGCCGTTGCCAACGCCCCGTTGCTACGGAAATTTTATGATTACGTAATGGTTCCGTGACGTCACTAAGTTGGTACGCAATTGAAACAGCCATGCTCCACAGTATAATTATACAGTACACAAACATCGCACTCGAGGGTGTGGCTACGCTTCAACAAACACCAACACTGTGCTTGCTTGGACAAGAGCGGGTTGCTCCGCGAGACTAGAAACAGTGAGTTTGACTAAAGTTGTGCTCTATACGTATATGATCTTTCAAAATCCATACATCTACACCTAGGTAAGGCCCCCACCACCATGGCCTCCACTCAACTATCACTGTCCGAAGTAGTGCCAGCTCTTGATAATCTGACAATAGAAAAGACAAAGGAGCTATTTGTTCATCTCAATGTCCAACTGAAAACTCTTGATGACATTGACACAAACCACACGGGAAACATGCGCAAGATCCACTACGTCCAGGCCTGGTTTGACCAGGAGGCGGGGGCCAGTTGGGAGAAAATTGTAGCTGGCCTCAAACAGATTGGTATGACAGCACTGGCCAACACCGTCATTATGGCCTCCGGCCTCAACCTCCCCTCCTCTCCAGTGACAACAGCCCCAGAGGCAGGTGGTCCTCAAACCAGTAGATCATCTCCCAGTGAGCCCACTCTCAGTCCCCTGGCACGTCCCTCCTCCCCCACTGGCAGGGTGTCACAGGCGAGAGCCGAGATCGACCGACTCAGTGACACCTTCTCAGACCTCATGTCCGACACGAGAGATGAAATGTGCACGAGAGAAAGTATAGATCCACGGTTTCTTGACAAGTTCCGTGATCGTCTTTTAGATCTTCCTGTCGCCCAAAAAGTCCCTCATGTCAAGTTTTTTCATGAAAGGCTGGATGAATTTCTAAAGGCAGAGAATACTCCCAAAATATTTGCCATCATCCGGTGCTACAGCAGCTACCGCAACTACGCAGTTCTCCGAGAGGTGGTCAGGAAGTTCTGTCAGGGTTCGCTCCAGCGAAGGATGCAGGAATACTGCGACTCACTCGAGAAGTTTGAGAAAGCGACAATGGTCGATGTGTACCTCGAGGCCATTGAAGCTAGTGATGTTCTCGCCTCAGAATTCACCAAAATGACGGTAAAGATCAACAAGCCAGTGTCGCAGTGCACTCTCCACGAAATTCGCAAGACGACCGAAGCGATCGCAGAAAGAGCGTCTCTACAGTCGTACAGTGTGTACATTGGGGCGGTGTTGGAGGGCTCGGTTGTGGTGGAGCTGGGACTCCCGTCCAGCTGTGTGGGGTGGATTCTGGGAGCCTTGACACCCGACTTCCTAGCCACACATCTCCTGTCAGACGTGGTCCTCGGTCAAGAGATGCTTTTTACCGTCAACAAGCCTCGGGAAATGTTGGTACGCGTGTATTACCAATATAGAGAGATTTACCGTCCATGATAGGTATATACAGCGCCTGCTTGGGCAACATAAGCAATCCCTTGCATAAAATTTTGAACCCTTACATCAGTGGTGTAAGCCTGTAAGGAGTATAAAGTAAAGTTTCAAAGTACAAACGTTAATAGCTAAATGGTTGACTTACGTACTAAGGGCACATCTCTCTACTGTATAAGCATTGTTTGGGGCGGTTCAAAAGACCCTGGAACAAACTTGTACCCCAAACTTTCCTGGATGGTTACAGAAAACCATTGAAGTGCAAACCCTCGGTGGAGACGCACGAGTACATACGCATTGCACACATACCCATAGATACAAGTATGGTTACAAAGGGCATGTGCACTCCCACTCCTTCTCAGCTGTGATGGCTAGCTATACTTACTAATGTTTTACAGATGGGGAAAGGGGCCACTGTGCATGTGTAAAAACAGGTCGAGGTGGCACTAGCATATTGGCTGTTTACGCTCTGCCATTGCCTTCATGTATATATGCCTCATCCTGCTGACTAACTCTAGCAATGCAATAATTTACACTACAGATTTCAGTGGGTCTTTTGGCCTGTAAACTGTGCATGTTACATGGTGTACTGTATATGCCTCCTGCAATCTGGTGCTAAGCCCGTATAGTAAAGTTTCAAAGTACAAACATTAACAGCCAAATGGTTGACTTACTTACTAAGGGCACATCTGTCTACTGTACAAGCTTTATTTGCTCTGAAGGGGAGGTTCAAAAGACACTGGAACACACTTTTTGCATGTGCCCCAAACTAGTGTTTTAGGCATTGTGATATTTGACATCCCCCTCCGTTGTAACTTCTGATGCCTCCACAGTATATACAAAACTGGCAGAATGCGGTCGATGTAAGCCAGTATTAATTTGCATATTGGCTTGCTACCTTTGTTCTGGTACTGTAACTGTTGAACGCAGTGCTTTTATGAAAACCCCCAAATGTAAAATCAAGCCAGTGTAGTGTGGACCCGTTGGTGTCACTCTTTGGCCAGCTTGTTGCATGTGGTGGCAGAAAGTGTGGTAACAGATAGACGGGCGCACACACAATAGTACAAACCAAGTGTATACCCATAACCCTTGCTTGGGTTGATCATGGACAAGCTGTAGATAGATACTAGTTTCTTTTCTCCTCCCTCCCCGAAGAGCCTTCACAATGTTCTCTGATGCCATGATGGGTTGTGGCAACTTATGTTTCCTACATAATTTCTCCGCAGAATGGTGAACGGTTGGAAGCCTGTGGGTCAGGAGATGTGATAACAATAGCGTCTCTTCTCAACAGTGGAGCTGACGCGGATGCTGTACACTGGGTATGTGTTAACATCACTGCATTCAACTTCTTTTGTCATCCAATGCTATAATCTACATGTCAGTAGTTCCCACTATGGCAAAAGCTGCACCACCGTAATAACCTTAATCTGCACTCATGTGCTGGAAGGTTACTATTTAGCATAATTATTTTCACTGGTTTTTCATGCTAAAACTTTTGAAAGTTCAGGAAAATGGATAAGGCTGGGTTCACCATAATGTCGCATTGCCCTGTCACACCCTGCTGTGTTGCGTGGTGTCGCGAAGATAGAAATGGATTCGATCCTCGCGACACGGCAAGGCGGGGACGGGGCAGTGCGACATATTGTGAACTTAGCCTTACACGTGTTATTATTATAAATGTGCATGTACCATTGATTTGGTTGGTATCTCTCTTTGGTAGCATGTGGTGCCAGAATAGAGATACAGACAGACAGATGGACAAACACACAAACCAAGTATTGTAACCCCTTGCTGTGCTTGCATGCCGAGAAAATCTCTGCATTTAATTGAATTCCATGAATTGATACCTAGCTCTGCTCTGCTACCAGCACAAGCTATTGCTCCATGCTAAAATGGAAATATCACTAGAAGAACATGCTTCTGCATCAATGATTTGTGTCTAGTTTGGGGCTTTTCCCACCATCCTGTAGAATTTTACCGAACAAAGTGAGCCCTTTTAATGTGTACCTAGTGTCTTATATGCATGGTTTATCTCTATATATCAAATAAAACCTGTGCATGCACAAATATCCATGCAAAATACTTATGGTCGTCTAATCCATATTGAGTGTTATGATGGTGTCTGTCCCTATAGAGTTCAACCACTTCTCTGCTCTTTGCCATTATGAAAGATAAAATCCAAGTGGTTCGTCTCCTGATTTCAAGAGGAGCTGATCTAAACCAGTGGAATGGGGTGAGAGACAATTTATGCATGCGGTTTGGTGTAATAGGATCAACCACGTCCAGGGCCTACACCCAGTTTTTTTTGATAAGTACAATAACCATGAGCTTGTACATTGACTAAGCATTACGCATTGTACTACTAGTGGGATGCGATACATTGTTGACGAGCAAGCACGAGCAGTTGAATATTTCGTGCGTGTTTTGCGCGTATTTAGAATTACGTAGAAGATTACGGTATGTGTGGCATTGCCTGATAGAAAGAAAGAAAGGGAAAAGCGGACCGTTGGCCCAAGTAGGTAGGCTCGCTTTGCTCACCAATTATGTTGTGAGGTTACATGGGTGCATTAGGATCACACACACCTATAGCAGCGCCTATAAGCCAACATTTTTGAAAAAATGTGAATGCACTTGCGAAGCCACTTTTGTTAGTATGTACATAAAGCAACTTGAACATAAGTATAATGTGCATGTTTTATGTTTGTGAGGGTTAGGACATACGGTTTCGAGGTGATTGCCATTACTAGCCTTTTTTTTGTCAACCAGTCACCACTGAGGCACGCAACTCGTGTAGGTGTCGATGCCATTAAGGAGCTGGTGCAAGAAGGAGCCAGTTTGGACCTTCAGGATGGGGTAACAACTACATCTGTCATTCTTACCTCTCGGACTCTCTGTAGTACAATGGAACCTCTGAACGAAGGACACACCATTGGGCACATCGATTTTGTCCCTTGTAGAGAAGTTGTCCCTATCTCGAAGGATTGCCGATTTTGCTCTTAAGAGTGGAAACAAATGTCTGAATCATGAACTGCCTTGCACAAGGTGGGTATAAAGAGTGCACAAAGACTGCGTTGATAGGTCCGGTTTTTTGTCTTATGCTTGCACAAGGCGTCATTGGAATGTCGGTTCAATTTACACAGATCCGTTATATACCAAAGTTTCTACGGCAGTCTCAGTCTTTGCCTTCTTCTTGGAGGCTCTCCGCTTCTCGAAGGATCCACTGTATTCTGAAGCAATCCGTGTCCTTCAATTTTACTCTCCCCACAGAGAGGGGACTCTGCAGTCTTCTATGCTGTAAGGCAACGAAAGTCAGATGTTCTGAGGGAGCTGATGAGGGCTGGGAGCAACCTCAACCTCCAGAACCAGGTGCAGTTACAGTTTTTATGGGAATACAAGAGGGAATGAATGCTACATACGTGAAATTAGACGTCCTCTATAATCTAAGCACAAAATATAACAGTGTGTGAAACATTTGCGGAACATGTTATTGAATAGGCTATTTTTGTTACACATCAGATGTGTACGCAATAATACTCCAAATCACTAAAGTGACACAGATACTATGGGATGAGAAACTGGAATGATAAGACAAGCTCTTGCTGCTTAATTATGCACCTAAATAAAATAATTGTGAGGTGGGAACTGTAGGTGTGTAGCTAATGTTTGGTCTGTTGTTGATTAGTACTCTTACACCGCTTCCAACCATACAACTTATATATACAGTAATGGGCAAGGTTCACATCTGGTGTATGGCTATACAGAACTTTAAGCCTATCAGATTGATTGTGACCCAACACTCAGTAGCTGTACCTTCAGGTGCATATCAAAGAGTGTTATGAAGGGAGGAGAGCAAACACACATGACTATCATGCAGGTTATTATAGCATCGGTAGATGCTCTATATAGGGATGGCACGTGTCAAATCTCACGTGATCCGCGTACAAAAAACTGACATGATCCACATACAAAACACCTCAGGAGCTGCCACTAACTGTTGACCCTCCATTACAGGAGGGCCTCACCCCTCTAATATATGCCGCCATGATGGGAGTTCCATGACAAAAATTCTACTGGAAGGAAAGCATGTCGACCTTGACATTCAGGAGAATGTGAGTTTGCCTGTTATACACTCTATTTGATACACTGCTCACACACATTTGGGATGGGATGTCAATGTGGAACTATTATCTCTTCCAGGCCGGAGGATGGTCAGCTCTCCCCTTCTCTGCTGGACAAGTGAGGGGATGGCGAGCGGACACTAGACAGGTGAGTTTTGACCTTATTCCAACTTTTGACACATCAGGACTAATTTGTATTGTCACAAAGAGGCATGTACCAAGAAATTGCTTAAATCGCATAATCGCATAATTTTCAATTTTCTTCTTCTTCTATGCTGTTGTTGTTGTTCAGTCTTAGACAAGCGTATCTCAAAACCGGGTAGATATGAAGATTGAAACGTTTGCACAAAGATTGAATCCTGACAGGGTCGTGCAAGAACATTTTTATTCTTCCGTAAACAATTTTGTTTACAGGTAAACAAACAAACAAATAGCCCCAGGCAATAACACTTATTATTAGGAGAGAAATAAAGTGTTGCTTAACTGGGTAAAAAACTAATACCAACCCACATTAGTTATCAAAATTAAACAATTTACAAGTTTGTACAACAACAAACAAAAACAGCCTCAGGCAATTAAAAAATCTTGTAAAAATGTGGTTTGTGGGCTATAAACTTGCTTTATGGTGGCGTCCCTCTTTTTAACAAATAAAAGTGGTAAAAACTGATGTAACCACGATGAGAGTTTTCATTTGAAACAAGGGAAAATTACAAGTTAGTA
>CASHTH010003976.1:0-16000 GCA_030341885.1 Geodia barretti | reverse complement strand
ACTTGTACACCATGCGTGGACAATTCTGCACCTTGCGAGCCTGCGCGCGGACAATTCTGCACCGTGCGAGCCTGCGCGCGGATCACCGTGTGAGCCTGCGCGCGGACAATTCTGCACCGTGCGAGCCTGCGCGCGGACAATTCTGCACCGTGCGAACCTGCGCGCGGACACCGTGCGAGCCTGCGCGCGGATAATTCTGTACCGTGCGAGCCTGCGCGCGGACAATTCTTCACGGTGCGAGCCTGCGCGCGGACAATTCTGCACCGTGCGAGCCTGCGCGCGGACAATTCTGCACCGTGCGAGCCTGCGCGCGGACAATTCTGCACCGTGCGAGCCTGCGCGCGCGGACAATTCTGCACCGTGCGAGCCTGCCCGCGGACAATTCTGCACCTGCATGTGGACAATGATGCGAGTTTTCTGCGCAGTGCGAGCCCTCGACCCCTCCACAGTGGACAGAGGGGGTAGGGTAGAGGGCGAACATAGATGATTGGAGGTCAAATGCGGGGAGTGAGATGGGAGGGAGATCAAATGCGGGGAGCGATATGGGGGAGAGGATGAACGTGATGGGGGATAGAACAATAAGGAAAAGTGACGGGAGAGGACGAACACGTTGAGTGAAATGGGGGAAGGATAGATGTTTGGAGTTAGATAGGGAAGAGGACGAACATTTGGAGTTGGATAGGGGGAAATCAGGCAAAGGGGAATGTTAAGATTGGAGTGATGTATTAATCCCACTATTTTTCTGTGTCAGGTTGAGTTAGTGAGAAAGGAAATGGCTTGGGATGCTGAAAAACACAGCATAGCTCTTGAGAAGCTTGAGAAATGGTATGGTGAGACTACCCCTTGGTGAACCTAACAGAACCCTTCCTTGTCCGTGTGGTCCCAGGTTCAAGGCAGTGGTAGAGTGTGAGAGGATCGTGGTCTGGTCTTTCGCAGAGAGCCACAGGGTGGGCACATACCGTACTCCACGACCCTCAGACCATTTTCTGGAGCAACTGGAGAAAGAGACGTCCTCTCAAGACCTCCAGACTCCCGGCACCGTGGCCTTTAGTGACGGAGTTAGGACTGGGAGAGGGGGAACTGCTGCCGAGGAGGAGGAGATGGGAGGGAGGGAGTGGGAGAGGGAGGGAGGGGGTGAGGGGGAAGAGAGCGGCAAGCTTAGCAAGCAAGAGGCCAGAAGACTGAGACGAGAGAGGAGGAAGAGAGAGGTAAGAGAGAGTTGCTGACATGTCCAGTTGGGACCTGTCATCTTGGCAGTGGGAGGAGCTGCTGGCTAGGAGGCCGGGGAAGGGAGAAGAGGACCCAGAGGAGGCGGCTCTGGTCCAGCAGTTCAAGGCCAACATGGGAGACTACAAGCTAAAGACGGCCAGCGACTATGTGGTACCGAAACACCAGAGAGTCACCTTCTCGAAAAAGAGACGGTCACTGCTGTTCCTCAGGAATCAGGTGAAAAGGATTTCTTTGTTTGCCAATTATGTTAATACCTTTACTGACTGGATGTAATGACACACAGTAGGTAGGGTGGGGGCAATAATCATGACCCATATTGTTGTTCCACTATCTTACGTCAGATATTTGAGCGGAAGAGAGAGTACAACTCTAAACTGATCGGTCTGAGGAACAGAAAGAAGGGTGTTCTTCAGAAGGTGATGGTGAAAGCTACTTACCCCCACCAGTCACATCTAGTACCCCTTTTCTGTATCTGTAGGCCTCCTATTTACTGAAGGAGCTGGAGTCAGTTCAGAAACAGCTACCTCCCTCCCTCCACATCTCTCCCCCAATCTTCCCTCCCCTGAGACCAGAGGAGGAGCCAGAGAAGACCAGGGGATACACACGAGAGACTCTGCTGCAGTTTGCGTCAGAGAAGGAGGAGAGAGAGCGGCTGGAGAGAGAGGCTGCAGCAGGCGTAGGGGAAGGGTTTGGGGGATTTGGTGGATTTGGAGGTGGAGATGGAGGAGATCAAGGTAAGGGTGGAGAGGGGGAGGAAGAGGGGGAGAATGAGGCACCACCAGAAGAGGCGGGGGAGGGTGTTGTGAGAGAGGAAATGGGTGAGACTGATGAGGGAGTGCAGGGAGAGAGGCAGGAGGAAGAGGAACAAGAGGAAGGAGTCATGTCGGAACTTGGCCTTGTGGTGCACCAGGAGCAGCAGGTGTATACACCACACATACAGTACACATGACTGGAGCCTCAATACTTCATACAATGTATGGTGGTACAATAGGTTGTACACTATGGTGAACCTCAATGTATGGTGGTACAATAGGTTGTACACTATGGTGAACCTCAATGTATGGTGGTACAATAGGTTGTACACTATGGTGAACCTCAATGTATGGTGGTACAATAGGTTTTACACTATGGTGAACCTCAATGTATGGTGGTACAGTAGGTTTTACACTATGGTGAACCTCAATGTATGGTGGTACAATATTACTATGAATGCGCACGCGCATATTTTGCCTCGCACCTGTCAGCCAGTCCGATTGAGGCCGCTTGTGCGCGCGCTCTACTGACTGCGCGCAAAGCCAGGCTTCCTACGAATCTGCGTGCACGGCGGAAGCTAGACTTCCTACGAATGACGGAAGTTACACTTCCTTTTGGTGACTAATTGACATTCCCAAGCGTGACTAATTGATGACGTACGTACGCATATCGCGAGAATACAACCCGGAGTAGTTGCCTCGCGCATTACGGTTATGTACTTGAGGACTGCAATTGGAAAGCGAGGCGCGAGCAGGGTTTTGCACATATTGAGAATCACGTAGAACATTACGGTATGTGCAGTGCCCGTCACATAATATAAAATTCCCGAATTGAATCGTCAAGGGAGGCTCGCTTTGCTGGCCAATAATGGTCCTCATTTATGTATTGTGGTACAATAATATTGTTAATGTGGATGTGGCTTCAGGTCCAGATGCTGTTCCGACAGAACTCACTGGTGGAAGAGATGGAGGAAATGAAAAGGTCGTTTGACGAGGCTCTACTGAGACTGCTTCACAAGAAAACAAAGTTGGACTGTACCACCATCACTGCCAGTCTCCGGTCAGTGAGTCTTATATTGTTACCAAGAGTATTCATTCACTTTCCAAAAATCTGACCCCCTAAGGGCAATATTTTAGCTCCGCCATAGGCATACTAATTGAAAATGAACCTGTTAGAAGGTGATATAAGGCAGAGCTCTTTCTGCCCAGGTAGTGTCCAAGAGTATTTGTTCACTTTGAAAAAAATCTAAAATATTTCCAATCCCCCTATCATACGTACATAAGGGCAATATTTTTGCGCCGCCATAGGCATAGTAGTTGAAAATGATAAGGTGAGATAAGGCAGAGCTCTTTCTGCCCAGATAGTTTCCAAAGTATTCGTTCACTTTTCTAAATTTTTCTGATCCTCCTCTCTGACTGGCTGCAGACACATCACTCAGTACCAGGAGCTGACCCTGTTAAAGGAGTTTGAGAAGAAGGAGAAGACTTTCACCTCACGTTACCACACCAAGAGAAAGGAGAGTCGAGACATGGAGACAAAGGTTAGGCACTCTCCAATTCCGAATCTATCCCCATAGGCAAACTTTAAACAAAACATCTTCAATGCACTAAATCATAGCAGTTTTAAACAACGTGGTGTTCCTGCAGATCCAGGGTCTGGGGGTGAAACTGAAGCAACTGGAGAAGAGAGTGGCTCAGCTGCAGGAGCAAGAGAAAACACTCACCTCTCAGTTCATGGAGAGAGTTGGAGAAGGCAACAAGTTCAAGGACTTTCTCCTGAAGGCAAGTTTCCCTCCTTGTCCTCACTTCCCTGACTGCCAGTGGGCGTGTCTGCAGGTGTTTCGGAAGAAAATAAAGAGAGTAAAGGCAAAGGAGGAGAAGGGGCCAAGGGAGGGAGAGGGAGAGGAGGAAGAAGACAGTGAAGATGAGAGTGACATCAGGTGAGTCTGGAGGTCTCCCACCACAGCCAGTGGCAGTTCTCACTACATGCAGCAGCTCCTCTGAGGAGGAGAGTGAGGCGGGGGAAGGGGGAGGAGCACTCAATGACTCTGTGTGTCCGGCTGGCTGTGACCCCGCCCTCTTTTCCCTGGCGTGCTCACTGCGGGAGTCCCGGCTGGACTTAGAGGACACTCTGACGGAGGAGAAGAAAGCCATGGACCAGAGTCGCAAGGAGGTCGAGTCCTCGAAGAAGAAGCTGAAGACAATGGAGTCTCACGTCAAGACAGCTCAGAGTGAACTGGAGGTATATAAGAATGATCCAGTATCGTGTGCCTGTTCAGTCTTTCACATGCAATACATGGGGTTGTTGCACAGTTCTTAGTCTGACTCTATATAATACAACATGTGCTGCAGACTGCATGGACAATGCGCCATTCGGCGGTGAATGCTCAATTCGCAGCCTTTTGCGTGACATACTTGTCACCAAACCATTCACAACTGGGACATGTGGATTTCTCCTCTTTGAACATTGAACACTTTCACTTGAAAACCCTGTTCTCTAACAGGCCTTTCAGCTGAAGAAGCAGCAGAAGCTGAATGAGTTGAATCGTGTGGTGGTCCTGAGGCTGCACCAGATACTGCACCATGGAGCAGGGCCCGGAGAACCTCCGTCCTCCATCTCCTCCTGCCTCGTCTTCCCAGAGTCTTCCCTCGCCGACCTCTCCTTTAGGATCTCCGCTGTGAAGGAGGAGAGGAAAAACGAGAAACTGAGATTCAAGTCAGTTCCCTCCACAACCTATATCTAGAGATTTGTGTGTGTGTTTTGGTGAGAATGCAAGGGAACGGGAGGGCGATAGAGACAGTGAGAATGAAAGAGTCCAGGAGAGCACGGGAGTTGATTCGTTCAGTGCAGTTGCATTACGTGCTTTCTCGTAGCGCAATCGTTGATGTTGATACGTCGTACGTGCGGCGATCACGATTATCGAAGGTCAAATTGGTTGCATGTACAGAAGTGTGTGTGTGTGTGTGTGTGAGTGCTGGAGTGGATAGCTTTTTTCCTGGGCTGCCTCTGATGGTGTATTTTGTGTAGGGAGCTGCACCACCAGCATGTGAGACTGGTGAGGGAGAGGAGGGAGTTGGAGGCAAGGGTGAGAGAATGGGAGGAGAAGGTCCAGCAAGCCATGACCCTCAAGTTCGGTAGAGTGGTTGATCTGGACTCCCTGGGAGCTGTCACCGCCAACCGCGCAGTGGACGACCTGCGAGCCAAGCTCAGAAACCAGGAGGATGAGCAGGCCAGGGAACTTGCTGTCCTACAGGTCAGAGTTTCAGGACACCTGTTGCAGTGGTCTATACTGTGGTGTGATCCCCCCAGACTCGAGTGGAGAGGGCCAAACACCAGCTGATGGGTGTGGTGAGACAGAACACCCAGCATCTTGTGAGAATGAACAACCTCTTGACCTCCCAGCATTCCCTGGAGGCAAGGCTCAACGCCAGACAGAAATCTCTGGTATGTCACTACCATACTCTGGCTCCACCCGCCGTCAATGATAATTACATGACTACACAGCGCAGGGAGGTGGGAGGAGGGAGAAGTGGGGAAGATGAGGAAGAGATGGAGAGGCTGGAGCAGCTCACAATGTTGCAGGCACACGAGATCTCCACCCTCCAGCAGGAGATCAGAGCTCTTTCTACCAAAGGAGGAAAAATGTTGCCCCCCTCCCAGCCCCCCGTTGGCCCCCCTCCACCTGGCGTGTCTCCCATCATTTAGTTCTATATAACTGACTTTACAGCATCAGTGTATAATAATTATGTTGACTGAAACAAAACTAAAACAGTTCTCTGTAATGAGTTGACAGCAGGTGATCACTTGACAAGTCTGAGGACAGTACTGATCATCTCTCCGATGCCGTCAAATATCTGGTGAAGTGGAGCCTCGTACATGTAGGCTGGTGTTGTGACCACCAGTCGCTCGCTGTCCAGACACACCTCCTGTGGTCCCTGGTTAAAGACAACTACTGTTGAACCTCTCAACTACTGACAGCTTGGGGACATTGAAGGTGTCAGAGGTCCCCTTTTTGAACACTGGAACTATAATTAGGCTAGGTTCACAAAGATAATGTCACATTGCCTAGTTGCGTCGTGCTGTGTGGCCACGTCGCGAGGATAGAATTTATGCGGCAGGATGTGATGCAGCACGGTGCAACGGGACAATGCGACATATTATTTTGAACCTAGCCCAAGTGTTTTATTCGGTCCTCTTAGGTTTCATTTTAATAGCTGTGTCCAGTGAGTCAGGATACAGTGACTGGTCTGGGGACGTGACTGGCCCCCATTCCACGCACTGCACAGGCTGCAGGGTCTGTGTCATCGCCAACGGTAACAGCCACACCTGGAAACAGACGGGCAGCCAGCACAGGTGAAATACAGCACAACCTGAAGGAGGGAGACAAGTGTGAATGGGAAACATGTGTTAGTGGGTTAGAAGTTTCGCTATTTCGGCATAGAAAAAAATACGACCTGTAAAAAGGAGACACTAAAGTGAACTCAACGTATAGGTGCTTCACACACGAAATGTACGTGTAGTGAGGTCTACCCAATGGGTTTCCCAGCTGCTCTGAACTGTTCCAGAACCCTCTTAGCCTCAGTCTCCACCTCCATCTCCTCTCCCTCCACTGCATAGCTGCTCCTGAACCAAGGCAGCACAATCTGAGGTCCAGCATATCGTGGTCTGTGGAGGGGACCTCACAGGTTCTTGGCTGCTCCGAAACCACCGGGCAAGACGACGGCTGAAAAATGGCCGACAATCAGTTGACTGAGAGGAGAGATGGCTCCTCTGGCGATGCGGGCACTCTCTACCAGCACTTTCCTGAGAGACAGGTTCTCTGTTTGACACCCCCTGGCCACGCCCCTTACCTGGTGTCCCCCTCGGCAGGCTGACCAGTGAGGTGGTTAACTACATGCATCTGAGGGATATCTGGTGCAAACATCGCCACCTCAGCTCCATGACGACTAAGGTGAACTAGACAGCTGGTATTCGACCCCGGCCAATAAGAATGATCACGTGAGCTGCATTGCACACGACGAACTTACGCGGAAGCCTCGTGGATTTCTGAACCATCGTACACGCCACATCCAGACAAGACCTGCCAGGCATACATTGAGGTGGATCTTACATCAACTTCTTCCATGCAGTATGTTACTTACCAATGCAACCTTTTTACCAACGGCAGTTGAGCTTAGCGCTCGAGAAATCCATCCAATCTCAAGCCGTCTTCCCACGAGAGCCATGTTCCAAATAATGCACACCTTGTAGCCCCGCCCCTTCACGCACAGCTCAATGACGCATAAAGCATGGAGGTGGTAAAACTAAGTGCAAACACACACACACACACACACACATACAATTACAAACACACTCAGGTTGAGCGTTAAAAAAGCAATTGAGCTATGATTGAGCTAGAACTAACACTGGAGTATCTCCACAGTCCGACCAAACTTGTCCCTGATCTCCTGCCCACCCAGCAACATGAGCCGTCCCTTGGAGAGCACCACCGCTGTTGCCTGGCTACGAGGGGTGGGCAGACTACCAATGTGAACCCACTTCTCCGCTGCTACACAGTACATGTAGATGGCTCCGTTCTGGGCCTGGGAATAGGGCGTGTCGACTCCGCCCACCGCCATGAGGTAGTGGCCGAAGGGAACTGCCGTTGCGCAGTAGAGAGGCATGGGGGAAAGGACGTTCCACCTGTTTCTAGCCAGCTCCCCAGAAAGACTGAGGGAGAAGACCTGGGTCTGGGGGCCCGTCTCGCCCTGCGAGGGGTCAGTGAAGTTGATCCCACCGAGGAGGTACCAGCGAGACCCAATGATGCAGGAGGTCATGCGGACGCAGGGCTGGGGCAGGGGGGACAAGTGATGCCACTGGAACTGCGAATAGTCCAGCATCTCCACGTTGTAGAGTGGCTTCTTGAAGTTGCTTCCCCCGGCAACCAGCAGCTGTAGTTTGAAGGAGACGGCGGTGCAGTCTTGACGTGAGGTGGGCATGGCGGGGAATGGGGTACACCACCCCTGCTGGCCGCGGTCCCACACAGTCAGGTGATTAGTCGGGACCTTCTTTGCCAGGTCAAACCCCCCAACCAGTGCCAGGGTCTTGTTGACCTCTGCCAGAGCAAAGTAGGCCACCGGTGCGGGGGGCAGAGCTGTCCATTTGCGGACCAGACCATTGCAGTCATACTCATGAACCACACGCTCCAATTCCAGGTCCTGCAGAGGGGTATAGATGGAGTATGGGGTATGAGACACCAGTTGAAGTCATACTCCTACCTTGCAGTCTCCTCCACCTACATACAGCTTATCGTCAATGACAATTCCCCGAGCTCCGTATGTTCCAACTGGCATGTCGTCATCTCTCTTCCACGTGAAGGCCGACTGAGTTGGGTGGAGTACTGTAGGAGTACGCCCCTGTAATCAAGATAAATAATAGCGTCACATTCGATGTAGACACGTTGTACCATAGTGGCATCAAACACACAGACATTCATGTGGGTAACGGAGCTGCTATCCTATTCACTGACAGGTATTCATGTGGTTCAGTTCTACAAGAGGGCTCGCCACCGATGAAAAGAAAGACCATGAATGCATGGACATCAACCAGACAGCTGGCTAGAGAGCAGGGAGAGGGCGTGTCTCATGAACTCCAAGGGCAATCCAAAAATATTTGGGGGCAGGAAACCAACTACATGCATATCCAGAGTTTTTCAAAACCCACTGATTCCTAAGAGTTTCAAGAGCATACCTTGCTGCTGGGATGAGAGGTGGTAGTTGGGGAGACAGGGCCATTAGAGGCATGCTCCAACAGAAGGCCTTTCAGAGAGGTTGCTATCTGTTGCTCCATCTCCGCTATCTTCCTCTGCATAGAGTGAATCTCCCCGCCCCTGTTCTCGAGCTGCTTGCACACCGTCTGCAACTGCTCCTTATTGGCAGCAAGTTGAATACCCTTCGACTCGATCTGGTTCCTGTTGCTTTCCAACACCTGAGAGAAGCAGGGAGAGGGAAAGGAGGAAGAGGGAGTGACGGAGGCTTCAACAAAACATAACACGTGTTGCTTTGGGTGAAAACTGAAAGCGACACTACATGCAATGTTGGGAAGCAACTGAGCTCACCCAAAGACAACAACCACATCAGGTGTACACCACTTGCTTGCCTGGAGGAGGTCAAGATGAGAGGTAGTTGGGACTGGATTGCTGGACTGCAGACTCTCTAGAATACCTGCCATTTCCGCCGCCTCAGGTCGCAGTCCTGGATCGTTCTGCAGGCACTGCATGGCGAGTGGCATCAGGCAGTGCTCCTTGCCAATGAGGTCCAGGTACTCCCGCCGCCTCTCTGGCTCTGAAACTGGCACCAGCTTCCCTTTCACCAGTCTGGTGGGCTCCGAGGGCAGCGGCCACTGCTGTGACACAAGGTGAACCAGGAGATTCCCAAAGGAAAAGGAGTCGATCTTTGTGGTGTACTGAGGGTTGGGGGCCAGGGCCTCGGGAGGCATGTAGGCGGCAGTTCCCGGCGCCTGCGTGAGCTGCGTGCGCATGCGAGAGTCGTCCAGAAGGCAGCGAGCCACGCCGAGGTCGGCTACCTTGGCCACCATGTTGGGCGTCAGCAGGACGTTGTTGGCGGTCAGATCGCGATGAACGATGGGCGGCGAGTGGCCGTGCAGGTAGGAGAGCGCCAGAGACACGTTGTGCAGCATGGAGATCTGCAGGTAGCGCGGGATGCGCGGCTGGTTCTTCAGACAGACGGCAAGACTCGTGGGCAGGTACTCCATGACTAGGATAGGGGTGAACGTCTTGCTCTCGATGTGGACTCCAAGGAACTGGACGATGAACGGGTGGCGGAGTGTGCTCAGCATCTGACACTCGCTCTCGAACTTTGTCAACAGTGCCGCGTCTTCTTCCGTGTTGATACCGGCCAGCGAGAGCTCGTGCAGGGCTTTTGCCGCGCACACCATTCCCCACAGCCGCACCTTCTTCACGGAGCCGAATGCCCCCTTCCCGATCACCTGCCCCGTCTCCTGCACCTCCTTCAAAAGAAGAGGCTCCAGACGCTTGCTGAGTCGGCGGCTCATGGCTGGATCGGCCACCCGAACCTCTCTTGGCTTCTCTATGTACACACAGTTCCTCAGAAGCGAAGAGCCGCTTTCCGTGTCCGCGCCTCCCTCCCAAACTAAACGTTGGGCGTGGGTGTGTATTGCGCAAGAACGTCGTCAATGTAAACACGTTGAATCAGCAGCCGTATAATACCACATCAGCTAGAGGGTAAGTAAACGTTGCAGTACGCTCTACCAACGTCAACAATAGCGAGAAACTGAAAAAATAACAAACGAGATACGGCCCTACACATACACATACTCTGGAGTCACATGCTATTTGGGACCCTATAGAGGCTGCGGAATAAGAGGGGAAAATGCAGGGAGATTGGTAAGAGTGCACAGCAGAGGAGGACACACTCACTGTGGTGGGTTCTGTGGCAGGGACTGGCTGATCTCGACTCTGTTCTTGCCAATCAACTCGCCAAATGTTCCTTTCTTCCTGATGGAGTCCAGAGCCAGTCTCATGCTCCGCATGGGCAGCTGGTGGCTGCGGACGAGGATCATGACCTGCTCAAGACTGCATGCCAGGCCAGACCGGAACACCCCCGTGTCACACACACACACCCGCACTGCCCCCATCCTGGTCGCCAGCTCAGCAGCCACAGTCAACAGACCTATTCCAGGCCGCGTGGGTTCCCTGACCGCCACCTCCAGCTGCTGAGTCAGCAGTTCCAGGGCGTGGAGGGGCTGGGCAGTCTCGGAAATGGCAAGGGCTTTCTCTTCGCTCGTCTGTCGGTGGACCGAGCGGCCCAGTCTGAAGGAACGCAGCTGTCGGTAGTAGCTACGGATTGTCTGGAGTGAGGCGGTGTTGACTGCCTTCTCCAACAAATAGGCCTCCGAGTTCTCCAAGATGTCTAGCAGACCTGAGGAAAAGAGGGAGATGGTGGAAAATGTGTGGGTGACTGGATCCTTACCTTTGTTCAGGAGAACGGGATGAACTTTGACTCCACGAGAGGAGGTGAGAGAGGCAGGCAGTGAGTGGAACAAGTGAGGCTGGAGGGCAAAGGTCAGACGGAGTGCTGAGCGGGAACCAGAAACTGAAACCTTGGGGTAAGGATCTGAGGAGATGATCAATTTTACAACATTTTCACATGCACTCTGCTTTCAATCTCGTGTCTGACTATAATCTGAACAGTGTATATACCTTTCACTTCCATTGTGGTTTCCATGGCAACCACATGCAGAGAAACAGACTTGAGTTGCCTGGCAACAAAGTCCAGATCTTGGAGCAGTTTTATTTCCTGACCCTATGCGAGAGCAAGACAATGACATTCCAAAACTCAATTCAGTGGAACTCTGTAATCAGGACACCAATGGCAGTGTCCAAGTTAGTGAACGCCTAGTTAGCATGCAAGAGCTGTTCTCGGGGAAAGAAAAGAAGAGGGTGTCCTTGTTTCTGGGGTGTTTTTGGAGAGGGATTCCAGTGCAGTTGTTACCATCCACCTCAGACAGAAGGGACTCAATGTGGAAGAGAACGCCCTTGGAGGCCACTAGTTGGAGCCAGGCAGACGAGATGTCTTCATTGCTGACTCCGTACTCTGGTTCAGGGTTCAGTTGACCTCGTGTTGCCGCTAGCAACTGGTGACTGAACCCTGTTGCCAAGGCAACGAGGCATTGGGAAAACAGCTTGTCATGTGTTTGGAGGAGAGTAAGATCTGCACAGGTAAAACATTTTTGCAGAGTTTGTGACGTAGTGCAGAATGGTTTACTCACTGTTGCAGGCAGCCAGGGACAGAGATATCAACAGTAGAACCTCTGCACATACACACAGAGAGACAAAGAGTATGGGAATGAGGTTAAATGAGAGAGTTACACATGTACCTTGCGTGTATGTGGTAGCATTGTGTATGAGAGTCTCCATGGCGCCAGCCAGTTTCTTTCCAGGACTGACACTCGCTGCTGTCTTCACGTGTTTCAGAGATCCTCTCATAGTGTCTTTGAACTCTTTCAACATGGCTGGGGAGAGGGGGTGTGGCCTGATGCAGGGAGCGGAGAGAGGGAGACTGTATACACGACTATGTACCTGCAGGGTTTTTGTTCTTGATGATGTCAGATATTTCACTGATGACTTTGGAGATCAGTTCACTCTCCAGAGAACCCATCAATCCCTCCACCTGCACGCCATCACATGGCATAACTCGTGGTGCGTCTCATGCTAAGGGTATCTATGATGGTCCACACAATAATGATGCCATTTGTACATGTAGGTTTCATGAGACTTTTGTAAAGAGCAACAAATGACGCCCCAGAGGTGGAGCAAAAGGTGGAGGGAGAGGGTGAAGAGACTAGCCTTTCTCTCCAGGCCCTCCAGCTCCAGGTTGATGGACGGGAGAGGGTTGGAGAAAGAGGAGAGTCTGGCCCTCCGGGAGAGAGTGGGGGAAGAGGAGGGAGTGAGGTCATCACTGGCGGGAGGGGAAGGGACTGTCAGGAGACCAGCTGACTCAGTTGGTGGTGGGCTCTCCTCAGGAGCTGGACACACTCCAAGATCATCCACAAACCTGCAGACAAACCAGCTCAACCTTCAACACGGATGTTCACTTCCTCTGTACTACTACTCACAGTATACAGTAATAAACCTGTATTCACATGGTAGGCACCAAACATTCAAAACTGTTTCTATGTTTTCTGTTACCATACATACCCTCATCTCCTATAAACCCATGCAGAAACATTACTGTACCCTCATCTCCTACCCCTGCAGGACTCTCTGTGCCTCCTTCAGTCCAGTTACGTGGTTCTTCATGTCCTGCATCATGTCATATCTCCCGAGGCACTCCTCCAGGGAACTAATGTCTGACTTCTGCAGGGAGAGGGGGAGAGAGAATGGTTGAGGAAGAAGGGAGAGATGCTTACAGAGAGCAGATGTGGGACACAGGGACAGGCCATGGTGGAGATGAGGTATGAGGTAGTGTCCACACCAACTACTGCACTGCAGCTGTCTTCTGCTGTAAGTGGTACAGACTATTATCAAGGTTCGACATAATCACATTGATACACGACGGGGCTACCTACGACTACTTGGAATGGAATGTGGGTACAACTTTCCATATCTCACTCTTATCTCTGATCTTTCCCCTATCTTGCTCCAAGCATTTTTCTTTCCCCCAATCACGCCTAAAATATGCAGACAATTCTGCTCTCATTAATGACAGTAGCAAAACGTTGGGTGGATTTTCATACTTTCTTAGCAAGCGAGGAGAAGAACGTGCCAGCAACCACTTTGACCACTTTGACCACTTTGAATAATATGGCTGGAGTGTGTATATAACCCTCAAGAGTAATTATAAGGTGGCCTAGGTTTTTCGCACTTTAGCAAGGAAGAATGGGTATATCAAGGCAACCAGCCATCCATCAGCTATAGCTGAAACTGTGTAACTGACGAACCATCAGTGGAAGAGGTGGAGGGAGGAGGTGGGCGGGAGGAGGAAGGACTGAGGACCTCCATCAGTGACGTGTGCAGGTTGAAGGGACAGGCCTCAATAGTGGAGCTGTGGGTGGGACCAAATGGCTTGTAGGAAGGAAACCGCGGGCCCTGAAGTAGCCTCTGGGTCTGAGGAGGTAGTGAGAAATGTCACCAAATTTTTACTGTAAGTTATTGCAGAGTTACTTTGCCTTGAAAATTTCGTGTTAATTTGTTTTGTAGCTACAGACCTTGTTATAGGTCTTGGCAAGGTTGCGAAGGTCACTGATGTACTTGGTCACATGACTAGCGGACACTCCCGAATGCTCCAGATCATTGGCCACACCCCCTGCCTCGGAGCCGAGGGTCTTCAGCAGCTGCAGGGAGAGAGCCTGTGACCACACCCGCTGACCACACCCACTGACCCACCTCGGCCGGGAGGGAAAAGGCATAAGGGCTCTCAATAGTTCGTTCGTACACCTGTAGGTGGGTGTGGTCTCCGGTCTCATACTCATACTGGACCTGGAATGGGGGAATAGGAATGAGCCCACTGCAGGCCCCGCCTACTGGGTACCAGATGTTCCATATTGGAGTGAGAGACCTTGATCTCCACGGCAGCACCTCCCGCAGCATCCATTGAGTCCTCCAGACTTCCTTTTATGGCAGTCACCACAGCCTCGTGGCTGGCTCGGAGGACGTCTTGCTGTCCCACTCTCAGAATACAGGACCCACACACCAGACCTGCGTCTGCTGCCGCTGAACCTGTGGAACAGATCATCTCTCTTTCTTGTGGGTAAAGGGAAAGCTAGCACCCATAATTATAACACATTATTGCCACGTACATTTCTATGTCATGGAACACATCGATGCACATTAACCACTCACAAACAATACACATGTACAAATTAATGTCAGCAGAAATGTGAAAGACACGAAGATAAATGCACAAACCTCTGTCGACACCATTGATGACGACAGGGGAACTCCCCCTAATGTGGAACCCCAGACCTCCAGTTGGCGTGGGACACAATCTCACAGTCTCCGATGTATTGGAGAGGACCGTGAGGTGGAGAGGGGGCGGGGCAGAGAGGTCAACGGAGGTCAGCAAGGTCGAGAGGTTGAGGTGGGCATGGCCAAATGTGGATGTGAGGTAGTGTCCATTGATGGCTACAACGGTCAGTCCTTCTGTCACGCCACACCACTGACCAACAGACAGGCAGGATCAGGAGGTAAGAAAAATCCCCAACAAGAAACAAGTTTGTGGAATTTATGTAGGTGTGTGAAATTCACCTCCACATTTTGACGTGAAAAATTCACCCCAAGTAAAATTTTAATCCCAACAGTATATACCAACCTCAGAATACAGTTCTGACTGACCTTTGCATGAGGAGAGGCTGACGTGACAGACACCGGCAGAGGTGGTTCGTCCTTCAACCCTACACCATACCCTCCCTCCTCCCTACTGTAGGGCACCTGCCACACACAGAGAGTTTAACCCCGTTCCCACTACCTCCTCCAACTCACCGTGAGGGTGATGCAGCTCTGGCTTTGCTTGGCAATGAACTCGCGGCCCAGCTGAGTTCCTCTCCTCCCAGTGGCGTCCAGCACATCGTCAGCTGTGAACCGGTAGAGACTGCTTGTGTCCCTGAAGTCTTGCCCGTCAGTTGCTGCAGTGGACCAAGCAATGGGAACTGAATCTCAATCACGAGCATATGTGTGCTGTTAGTCTATGACGTAAGGCTGCAGTGGCCAACCACCTTCTATAACATGGTGTCTTACGATCTGCAAGTGTTGCATGGTGGTTACACTCAATACCAAAATGAATTAAGTACATAGAAAGTGGATTACACATACAGTAGAACCAGTGAGAGTGAGAGAGAGAGAGGCTGACCATGTCTCAGAACACCAACCACAATGAGTGAGAGAGAGAGAGGCTGACCATGTCTCAGAACACCAACCACAATGAGTGAGAGAGAGAGAGGCTGACCATGTCTCAGAACACCAACCACAATGAGTGAGAGAGAGAGAGGCTGACCATGTCTCAGAACACCAACCACAATGAGTGAGAGAGAGAGAGGCTGACCATGTCTCAGAACACCAACCACAATGAGTGAGAGAGAGAGAGGCTGACCATGTCTCAGAACACCAAGAGCCACAAACTGTCGTCCAAGAGCGACTCCCTCGTCTCGGGACACAATGTCCTTCTCCTCCAGCAGCCACTCTATCAACTTCTGTGCATTGAGGACATTCCTGAGTGCCCCTCCAATTACACTACCCTTGTGGTCCCTGTAGAGGGAGTGGGTGCTACTGTGATTGGAGAAAATGAAGGAGCTCACCTAATGATAGGGTCAAACAGACCATGAAGACGGCAGTACATCCGCACACCCTGTTTACAGATAGGGAAGAGAGGGGAGAGAGGAGAGAGAGGTAAAGGGAGAGAAGTGGTGTGTGTGTGTTGCTGACTCACCCTAGCTGCCAGTTCACTGCTGGCATACTTCTGTCGGAATGTTCCGTCGTCATAGCGAAACTGTAGAGTAGTTC